>SHCU01000440.1:38590-50418 GCA_004307685.1 Ceratina australensis
TTCCCGCGCCGATGCGCTTTCGCTAATCAACCGCATATCCATTTATTCACCCATCCAGGGACTTATCCTGGTGCCCCTGCACCTTACTTAACGTGAATCTTTTAAGATTCCGAACTCAATTGATTATCACGTTTATTTTATTTACACTTAACCGAGCATAAATAATATTTAATAAATTCATTTAACAGTTAATAGTCATTAAGTAGATGTAACTTTTGCCTTTCCAAAATACGTATCTGTTGACTTGGAAATCCTGTTATACAAGAATGAAAATCAATTCTACAAATTGATACCTTCAGTATCATGAAGCAAGTATAAAATGAAAGAAAGTAAAGATATTCCGGTTGAATTGTCCGCAAAGAAATGTCTTTTATATTTCGATAAGAGAAGCGAGGCTCGACGAGGTAATAATAATAATCAGAGACGAGGATGATCGCCAAAAACTGGATTCGAACAGATTCCTATAACTACGTCTGGTCCCAGGGAACGAGGTCGGGGCCAACTGCGATCGAAGGTTGAACGATTGAACTCACCGGTGTGTGAAGTTCGTTCGATGCGGGTGTTGTTGTTTTCCACGCATTACAGTGAACCATTAATTCAAATTAGAGCACGGTTCACCGGCACGCCGTAGCGACCCGTTCAAGATGTGGGTCAAGTATTCTTCGCGCGACACATTTTGGTCGGGAAACAACGAACTGGCCAACGAATACCTCGCCAAATGATAATAATTCCTGCCCGAGCTGCGTTTTGTCCAGGTGCTATTGTATCCTCGGAAGAACTCTTCGTCGTCTCCTTTGCTTTTATACTGCGGAATTCTGTTCGAGAGAGAAAAGGTTTTATTAGGCTGTTGTTAAATTCGTTCCTTTATGATTGAACTTGTAGATTTTTATTTGCATGGCATCAACGATGAAATAGTCGAAACAACACGTATATATCCCACTCTTGCTGCAAGAATAACGCAACTAAAAAAAAAAACGAAAATTTCATGTATTTATCTTTACGATTTGATTGACAAAGATCAATTATATCATTCTTTTTAAATTATTTGTCGCTATATTGCATACTGCAGATACGTGTTATTATGCGAGTTCTATCTCTCAAAGTGAATACATGTATTGTAAAAAAGAATTTTATTTAAATGGTCTTAAGTATGGAATTGAAAATCGATGAAATTACTGACGAAATATCATGCATATTACATAATTTTAATGCATAAATATCGCGCTGATCGTGAATTCGCGACGAACGATGGGCACGCGAAATTAAACATAAATCGGACCGCACATGCAAACGAGTGGCATTGTTGAGTCCCGGCTCGACGCGAGGCGACGGGCAAAAAAGAAGAATAGAATTGTAAATTCTCGTAATATTTCTTCCGTCCTTGCTGGTCTAAGTCGTTGAAGCGCTTCTCTTGAAAGGGGGAATGCCTCCCTCGGGGACGGAATTTGAAATATTTAAATAATCGCGTGGCTGCCGGTCGGAATGGACATTTTCCAGTGAGACGGTTTTTAAATAACTTATTTGCAACGACGCAATTCGGTATGCGTTTCGCATTTATGTCCGAGAATCGTTCTTCCCTCGAGATAAGCCAATTGACTGGATAAATTAGCCAAGTAGAGAGCGTTTACTCTTTCGCCGATATTGATCCTCTTTTTATCTGTTAGCCTGTTACGTTCGTTTCATGAAATAATTCCTCGACTAGAATATACGTAAGAACGTGTACATAAATTATGCTTCTCTAAATTTGAATCAATATATTTTAATCAGGTACTTGTAATCCTTTTAAAGTTACGTTGTCCATTTTCTGTAAATCAGCGCGACTTCATTTTCTAACATCGTTTTTATAGTTAGCTCATAAGTTCCCGTCCTGGATTTCGTTTTCGAGAATTACTATAAATTCGTTTACTGATAAACTTTGACCTCCTTACGGAAGGGATTACCCATATCCAGTAGAAAATCTGCGGACGCAGTATCTTCCTAAAGATATATGTATACATATTTTACCCTTTATCTTTACTAAAAAATATAATTTTCCTTTTCAACTTTCAAGATATAAAAATATTATTGTTCCCTCATAAATCAATCAGAATCAATCCTGCCGATAACATCTAACAAGTACTATATCTATCACATGTGATCAATTACTTGTCGAAGATCGATCACTGTTTTGATCCACTAGATCAGTTATTATCTTGTGAACGCACATGATGGTGAGAAGTCGTGGTCTTAGAAGATTTGATAAAATACTGTAAAGTAGTATAAGGGAACGATGCACATTCCACTCAATGTTTATTGATGGAACGATAAAAAGTCACGAGACGTTTGCATCATCATCGATCACTTAATATAATCGTAAATGTCTATTATTCTATTGAGAGCGGAGGAACATTTTTCGAGTACATATAAACGGTTGAACTGCTTGTTATATAAAAATTGTGACATTGAATTATTCGTGTTTTTCAGTTTTATAACTATTCAGACACATTAAACAATTTTTGTCTTTATGAAAATAGTTATCACACATTACATGCAATATTTTAAAAATGTCAAGTCATTAAAAAAAGTCGCGTAGAGTTTGGATTCAAAAAGTGACTCGTAAAGTCAGTAGTTTTGCTCGAATTACTGGAAACATGCGATCCAACGCTAGAAGAGAATGAAATCGAATTCAAAGACCTATTATTGGACACACCTGCGGATACACGGTTGACGAAGTAAATAGTCGTGGGTTGTTGCTCCCTTGTAACAACAATTTTCCGGTTTATCGGTTCTGATAGAAACCAATTTTCCGTAACGCTGTTTCTACACTTAATAATTGTTTCACCGCGTGGTGCAAATCAATTTTCTTTAATTTCATAGCTCACAGGCGATTAACGATATTTACTTTACGTTCGAAAAACAAGTGGCGTGCAGTTCATTTAATTTCACGCGTCATCATGCGATAACGAAGTTCCTGTCCGGGACTTCCGTTACGGGAAGTTTCTATAACTCCGATCTGAAAACGATATTATTTTTCAATCAACGTCCAGGCAGCCAGGATCGAAAGCGGAATCCAAATTTTGTTTGAAAATTCCGCAGAGCCTGTGAGGAGAGGAAGCGGCCCAGAGAAAAAGGATTATAAGAACCTCGTTGAATTTCAATTCGAATCGATCGAACGTAGCCGGGACGAAACTTTTTCTCGATGTCGAAATGCTTGAGAATACTGGACCGAGAGTTCATTACAGCTTCTTTCGACGCGAAAGCTCGAATTACGAAAACGTATACCTCCTTTCTTAGACGATCATTAAAAATATTGTTCAGAAAACAACAATAAATCAAAAAACTGAGTCAGTATTCAATTCCCCGATTTTTATGCGGTAAATGTTTATATGAATAATTGCAACGGCAAGTTGAAAAAGACAAGTAGTACAATTTCACGATGAGAATGCTGTAATAAACTGAGCGTAGATCGTTTGGTTTGCAAAACTGGGAATGAATTGATTAAGTCTGCTAAATGCACAAGTTTTAATTTTATACATTAGTTCTCCTTTTTGTAAAATGATGTTGCGAGATGAGAGTTGGTTGAGAGGCTTCTGCTTGCAACTCTTATTATCATACAATTGAAGTAACTTATAATATACATCCATCAGAAATTCTAAAATGTAGATTTTGCGTCCTACCTCTTGTTAGAAGTTCGCTTTTACTAAAATATTTCTACAAAATGGTCACGTTTCTCATGTATATCAATGTGCGACGGTTCATGTAAAACGAGTGCTAACTAGAAAGTCTTGGAGGCACTAAACGAAAACTTTATTTTCTTCGGAAATACAAAAATATTCCATTACAAATAGTTGTCATTTTAACGTAAGTTCTGTAGGATTGGATCAATTTATCGGTTATCACTGAATAACGATCGAAATGAGTGTTCGGATGCTTAGCGTTTGTCTCCATGCAAATGAGGACCGAACTCGAATCTAGGAAAGCATCCCCGGGACGTACTACCCGACGAAAACTTGAGTCCAGTAGATAGTTAAAGACAGCCCCGACTGGAACTTTCCTGAAACCGGTTCGCGAAGTCGGCCCGTCCGAAACTTATCCTATTACGAGTTTTCCTAGGCGAAGAAGGGATAGAGAAAGCTCCGTTTCGGTTTGCTGAGCGAGCGCCCTTACATCGGCGTCTTGAGAAAGCGCGATGAATCTGCGCTGCAGGGTCTTCTACTTCCGAAAAGAGACACTAAAAAAGCGGACTGTACAACCGCAGTATAATTTAAGTCTGTTTTCGTTCAGGTAAAAATTATTCGGAATCAGCTTACGAATCATAGCTCTGAAAATCCATGAAGTTTAAGAATATCTCACCTATTCATAAAGCTAAAGTTGAAGCCTGATTGAAATAGCCAAAAATATTGAACGAGTTGGTTTACAGTAATGTTTTAAGAACCAATGTTGACGGAAACTCTTGTTTTATTTTACAGAAAAATCGCTCTAGTCATTATTCTCACCAGAGCCGGCTTGGATTTGGACCCAAACGCTTTGAAGAGGTTAAAAATCACTGTACCGAAACTCGGTTTAATTCCATGGGTCGTCGAGGCACTTGTGGTGGCCGTGCTTACAAAATATCTTCTTGGCTTGCCTTGGATATGGGGTTTACTTCTCGGTAGCGTGATAGCTGCAGTTTCGCCAGCGGTCGTCGTTCCTTGCCTCTTCAGGTTGCGTTCGAAGGGTTATGGCGTTGCCAAGGTAAGATTGGATTTGTTCATTAAAGACACATGCATTTAAATTCTATACATAATATACATACAAATAGGAAGGCAGTATCTCCTTGCTCTGAACCACGTACAGTAATAGACTGGTACATAATGCAATTTGGATAAAAGAATAAATAATAATTTAATGATTGACACATGTATTTAGTAGATTCTTAAAACATTTATGGTTTTTATATTTAATATATTATAATCGAAACTCCAAACAGTAAAAGTCTTTTTCTATACATCTACGCAAAGTTGAAATCTATCTCATGGTCTAATTCTATCAAATTTCTAACTTTATCGCGGATAATTATTGACTCGGCTCTAGTATAATTTACAGTGTGAACTTCGTGAGAACTATTTGTAGACAACGTTCGCTAAATCGTTCCCAGCTGTTTCGAATTCTTCAGGGTGCACCCAGGTTCGAAAGTTCCTCGTCGCGGAATTTCACGTGTCGAATTAGGAGCACCGCCGCGTTGCTAAAACGGCGATCCCTTTGCTACCTCGGGGTGACGCATTCATAAGTAATGCCGTAAAGTTTCGTCTGTTCAAACGACAACGCGATGACATCCTGACGCGCTGCGACACCGAGTCGCAGGACGAACTTCTCGAATGCATGTCGACGTTAATTAAATTTCTTTTGTACGCCGGTTACACTTCAGCAATTTCGCTTGCGCGCGACTAAAAAAAAATTTCTCAAAATGATGACCTATTCATTTTTAGTTACCAAGACGAGTCACTTATTTACGAACTAACATTGTTTTTTTTTTGAGACACTTAGTTCATCGCGAGAGACTTTCTTTTTTTAAACTATTATACTCTTAAGTGATGTGACGGACTAATTTGCCATATAATTATCAAGGCTATTATAATGTTTCATTAATCTGTATTATGATATTTAATATCGCTGTTGAAATTTATGTATATTATATCGAGTATATTTTTTTATTTGCTTGCAAGAGTAGGATGTTTCTTCTCATGTTCGCCAACTGGTAAACTTGTAAAGTAAAGGTAGTTGGCCAATCGATGAATGGTCAGCTTTATTCCGGTCAGGCGATCGAAATAAGAGGAATTGGCATTGCGGTTCGGGCGTGTAGTTAAATCGGTTAGAACACGAAAATCCAGAGAATCTTCCCAAGGGTGGAAGCGTTCTCCGAGAACCGATGACAATAAATCCGACGAAAGAGTGATCAGTATAGCCGTCGGAATTAGATGGGACAGTGGATTAAACAGAACTCTGTAATTGTGGCACGTTACGGTGGTCAATGGATTCAGTGAAATCTCCGTGGACGGCGGCCGGCTTGTTCAATCCAAGAGAACGAGAGTTGGGGAATGGACCATGAGAAATTGGAGATGGTCGCCAAATTAGCTTTAAATTCGTATAAACTCGATGCGGAATAACTTCAATTGATTATTTTCTTTGGAAATAATTAACTTTAAATTAATTCTCCTGCATGTACCAAAATACTTGTTAAAATATCTATTTTATATCAAATCGTATCATACAATTTTATTGAAAAAAGCATAAAAAGAAATATCATTAGTTTGCCGGCTGTTTGTCTCCAGAAGACTAATTAGATTAAAGGGTAAAGGAATATCGGTACAGTTTTACTAACAGTTTTAGACGATGCTATCTTAAATTCAAAGGAATCTCTATTTTCCTCGAATTAGACGGGATTACTAGTTGAACAACGTTTCGTAATTGCAGAAGATTAGAGTAGTGGCTGGATTTAACCAGATCTTTATCGAGTAACTTTACTGTACACATAGTGCTTAGCTGTTAGCTACACGGTTACAGCAGTTAGTTAAGAGAAAAGAAGCCGGATTAAGTTTAATAAAATTATTGGGACAAGAATATTCATTAAAGTACGCAGATGCAGGTTAAAAATATTGTGATCGAGAGATTTTCTTTACTTTTATTAATAGCTCAGTTCTATCTGTTTATTTATGTTAGAGATAAAGGAATCGGAGAGGTCTAGGATCGGGTGATCGTGAAAATCAATCTCTGACGCGCATTGGTGCATCCTTGAAACTTGGAGCGGTGTCTCACATAAAGGCTGTCGAAAATATCGTCTGTCAATGGCCGAATAATCGATATTCAGGCAGCAGTCTTTATTCGCAAGGCGTATCCTCGCCTTTAGAATAGCCTGTCAGTAACAGTTCTTATTGACAAATCGGCGTATTCATCAAACCTTGGCGTTGCAGTAGAAAATTTCCATGAATGGCTAATTTAATACCGTAGGCGTCTGACCAAAACGATCCGTGACTACTTGTCCCGGCACTCGAACTGCAATTTGACTTTCGGTTAATATCGGCTCACCGCCACTGATAATCGACTTGATCCCGATTACTATCATAGAATTCTGAAATTGGGAAACTTTCAAGTGTTCATTTTGTGGCATTTGAGAAATTAATTTTTGAGCATTCATGAATAATAAATTATGAATGCATTTACGTATATTAATAACTACAGTTCTTTTTCTCTATCCAATTGCTTACGTATTTTAACAATCTCCGAGTTGCACGTATACTCTCGCTGTCGCGAAACTTCATTAAGAACGTTCCATCAAAGCACGATCTACGCTACATGCCCTTTCCTTATTAAGTACAAGACTGCATTACATAAGACGTAACGAGGTTGTAGAAAAGTAAAAACGTGTTTAATATTTTCGAAAATATTACTGCTGCGCGCGTAAAATAAGTTAAACGAAAAATTTTCATCAATTGTTATGCTTATGGTAAAATCTGTACGATTTGACTGAGAGAAAAAGATTTCTCGCATTTTCGTTAGAGCAACGCATTTGTTTGAAATGAATATGGAACTAGTAAAGAATCAATGGATTTTCGTCTCTCGTTTCGACATGAAAACAGATTATCGGGCATGCCGAAAAACGTCTTTGATCTCGCGGAAAATGCGAATTACCCGCGTACACTTCTGACAAAGCGTTCAATTTCTTTCCGAGGCCCGATTCCTACCACAGGCCGGCAAATAAACAAAAAGCCCCCGTCTAGATCTTTTCAGCTCATGAATATCACATCCGCGGGAATGGCCTTTGCACTCTTCAAACAGCTTCCACTCCATTTTCTAAACTGAATTATTTAAGCTCCTTCCCCACCGCGGTTCTTCGCTCGGTCTCGCTCAGCGCGTGCTCACCCTTCCGTCCATTCTCGCTGCTATTTCTGACATTATCATTTTAAGTAGAGGTGCATCGTTGCACTCGCCCGGCTAGCCCGCCGGATGTACACTTGTCATTGCACCGTAGACGGACGTCCGGCCAACGAAGGCGCTTATAAAATCCAATCTCAGTGCCGTTTGTCTGGTTAGTTCTCAACCGACCATTCAGAACTTCACGACCATGAAACTGTTTTTATTTCACATTCGTTAAGTAGCAATTGATCATTCTGTTTGCCTCGTTATTAAGTTTTTATTAACTTCTATTATAGAATAAATTAAGTAATAATTGTGTAATTTTATTAACTTTGAACTAATGGTATTAAAGGAATATTGCCTACTTTACTAATTCCATATAAATGATACAATACAATTTCGCAAAGAGGTAACGTAGAATCGATGAGATTTAGCCGTTGCGGCCAGACAGCTTTCCATCGGGCGCACAGTCTCGTTAGATTCTTTTTCCTTCAACTCTGCTTCGCTACATTTTTCCTTGAACTCTTTTCCACCTTCTATCTGACAGCAGATTATTTTCACTGACCTCGAACCGCTCGCGTTCTTGGCTTAGAATTCCTTAATGGTTTTCGAAGTTACCGCGATGAAATCTGATTGCGGCCGATAATGAGGTTTCCACGAATCAAGGATGTTACAGTAGCGCCGTTGAAAAATAAGGGACGCTGCGAGTGGCAACGGAAGTCGGTGAAACTCGTCGATTTGTGTCGAATTCGATATTTAAAAATCAATAAGTTTTCACTTTCCGTTAGAACATTTAATGTTTCTTTTGGTCGAAATTTCGACTATTTTGATTTGTTTAATAGCGCTAGTCTTAAATATGGAAAACTAACATTGAACTTCAAATACATTTTAAAAACTGACACATAAGATATCTATTTCAATATTTTTAATTAGATGCTTAAATGCTGATTACTTTCTTTTCTCCAGGGTATTCCTACTTTGATAATCGCCGTTTCTGGAATCGACGACGCAGCATCAGTAGCTATTCACGGGATTATAAAAAGCATTATGTTTTCGCACGACGCGCTCTGGTACCAAATTCTCCAAGGACCTATCGCAATAGTCGGTGGCCTGGGATTTGGCGTCCTGTGGGGCTGGTTGGCCAAATACGTTCCAGAAAAGGGCGATGTAAGTACACTTACTATTTCCACTCAGTTGATTAGTACTTTCTGTGCCCGGTAAATATCGTTAATATTAGCACATGTCATAATTAAAATATTGGCTTGGAATCTTTCTGGACACCATAAGATTAAAAGTATATAATTGTACATTCATAAAGAGTTAAAATGCTCATTTTCCCGTAAAATAATATATCTTCAATGACCTACGAATGGCACTATACCTTGATTTCGGAAAAGCGAGGGGAGAAAAGCATTTTGCCCTTCCAGGTAATAGATCCCATTCGTAAATCTCCTGAAGTTTGACGCCGGAGCGTTCGTTGGCTGACTGGTTTATCAGGTCAAATTGGCCACGTAGAGCTCCCGGAGTCCGATTATGGTAAGGAGATTCGGTGCCAAATCCACGAGAATGTCTGGTGTCGTAACTACGAACCGCCTAATAGGTCTCTTAATGCTGTTGTTCGCTGCGGTGTTAAACGCATTCGACGAACCGTGTGATTTCAATCAGCCTTGATTTAATAACGTAAAAAAGAAAGAGAGTAAAATGGTAAATCATGAAACGTCTACTTTAGTGTAAAATTTCGTGCCGCAGTAATAGGATTATATTGTTCGATTTGATGAAACCAGATATCAAAAGCATCCACTCTTCCCCCCTTTTTATCGCGCGAGTGTTTCGTCGTGCGATACTTTTTTTGCTACTCCTTTAAAAAAATTCAATCGAAGCTTCGAGTGCGCGCGGCACCCGTTTCGATAGTTTTCGTTTCATTTAAATTTGTTTGTGTGGTTCTTGAAAAAGTTGTAGAAGAAATTGGTAACGCTGCACTGTCGCTCTCGTCCTGCACGTATTTGTTTTCTACCCATGTTACACCGTAGCAGACTGTTTTGAAAAACAAATTGACGCGTATGTTCAGCGTCAATATTTATGAAATAATATTTGCTAGAAGAACATATTTGTCTCGATGTGCATACATACTTTTTACGTGATTAGCGAAATGAACGTCTAAAAATATTCCTGAACAATTAAGCTTGTTTCAATTGTTCGTCGTCACATCGTGTAATAACTTAAACAAAACATTAATTCGTTAAGTCGAATATGAAAAAAAGTTATTCAATTTTGAAATGTGGACGAGTGTATGTATGTATTAACTTTACAATCATCAATCTGCTACGAGGTAATTGCTAAAAAGTACCTCTTATATTTTAATCGCAACCTATAAAGAAGACCATAAATATTTGATAACGACCATCGGGTAACTGGTCAATGAATCTACATATTGAAAATTGGTTGAAAGTTCGCGCCCGCTTTCCCTCACCGTTACGGTCCTCGTATTCATCATCGGACGAATTACGGGAAGCATTCGCGATGATTCACGATATCGCAACGCTTGACCCGGGACCCGCGCAATAAAAGATAACGCTTTGGCACACGGCCCGGCCGACTCGATTCCGCTCTTTAACGCCGCGGCCACGCTCGAAACAAGCCTCGCGAACGATCTCTTGATACGATACGACTGGCAATAGCCCGTTGCGAGCTGGTTGCGCGGAAACGGGATCAACGAGCCCGCCCTTTTTTTAATCCTACGAACGAAAGCGGGTCTAGAGACGGGACTCGAGGAAAGTTGGCCCGATTCTTTCTTCGCTGTACCCTTTGATCTCGTGGTTTTGACAGTTTTTAATACGGATGATGACGACACGGCTTGACGCGATTATTGCCGACGCGTTTCAAGTGCCCTTCTTCCGCCACCCATCCTTTTGTTCACTCTGATTCGTTGACGCAAGGATTAAATTGTAATCGAGTAAAGCAGATTTTCAACGCGGTCAACTAAAATTGATAAGGCGGAATGCAACATGATCAATATCGACAAATAATGTTGCCCATGTATCACATTATCTCTTTTTAATTCATATTTTTTTATTACATTTTATTTTATCTCATTATTGCGCGTCGAATATCATTTTGATCGCACATCGGTCCGATGATTTTTTTAAAATTCTTTTGCGTAAAAAATCTGTATCGATTCACTTATGCGAGATACGTTATCATACGAATAAATCGATCACGGTCAATCGTCCGACCGTCAGCCCCATCGAGAAGAAGCCGATCGCGATGCTATTCTTTGCCCTACGGTGCCATTTTTCATCGGATACGTGAATATCTGCGCGACCGTTGGCAGCTCCCAGCAGACCAGTCACGCGTATATCGCGAGATACCGAGTACCACCGAGAAGGAGCTGACAAAATTTATTATTCGCCTCGTGTTTCGACGTAATTTACGCTCGCGTGGACACGCGACCCAACGCAAATTGTACCCACGTTATCCGTCTTTGCGCGACCAGATTATCAATTTCGAAACGGAACCGGACTGATTACACGGCTGACACCTAATAATTATTCCCGTTATAGCCAATCCTAATTCCATTCCGCCGGTTTATCCTATCGCATTCGATTATTTATGAACAAGAGAGAAAAATGTTAAAGACCGTAAAAATTGACGAATTTTTCTAAATGAAAAATTAATTGTGTTTGATTTTGTAACGAATCATTGAAATGCACCTCGTGATAAATGTGATTCACGAATTCAAGAAAGCGAAAAGAAATAGGGCAAACCAGTAGGTCGATCGCAGGGCAAGAGAGTATCAACGATGTTGCTCCTCTAGAAATGTGAGAGAAACTGAGGAAAGATTTTTCCCTATCTTTTCCTTTGACTCCTTCACCGAGGAAAATCGATCACAGTTGAGAGTTGCACGTATATATATATATATATATATATATATATATATATATATATATATATATATA
>SHCU01000440.1:51488-74694 GCA_004307685.1 Ceratina australensis
TATATATATATATATATATTCACTTCTTTTTTCCTACTTCAATAAGGAAATAAGTTACTTTTTAGTACTTCGAAATATTTTGTTTGCGAATTTCATATCTTAAATGTGAGATGTACTGGAATTTATGTGCATAAAATATCAACGCGGACGAAAGATTGCCTTCCAGCAGGGGACACATTAGCGAAATCGTAGTGAACGGCAATTATCGTATCGTAAACCCAAGTGGGTGCTAGAACGCAGACAGGCGTGCGCAAGGATTTATGGGTCAGTTTCTCAGGATTAGGAACCTGTGTAACATCCTCCGTATAATACACTTGCATACCGCATATAAACGTTTTGCGATCATACATCAAGTCCCAGGTTGCTCTCTTCAACAGTAACCATGATTTAGCTTGGAGTACATGCTTCTTTTAATATTCTGATATCTGCAGAATATTATAAAATTATTATTTATATATTCCGAAACGACAACTTATATCGGTGTCTTATACGGTATCTTCTTATCTAGGTATCTCACACTTAAGACAAATATATTTAACATGAAACTCGACCATATTATATTTATTTGATATGAATCCACATGATTATTGACATTTAATTTCATTCTAACCGGAAATACCGTATTGTATAATACCGATTGCATAAATTTCACTTATTTGTCATCCTCAAAAGTCAGAGAATCCGTTACTATGATTCGTTGTAAAACAACACGTACGTACATGGGCACGAATAGATGCCACCAGCTCCATAAATTTCATCTGTAACAGCGGACGAATTGTCTGGCAAGAAACGTGATTTCCATAGGAGTTCCGTGCCAAAGGGAAGAAAAGGAAGAAAAAACGGGGCAGTAGGTCGATCAGCGGGAGAATTGCACGATCGTCTCTATTCGAGTGCGTTTTCGCAAGCGAGAATAGTTACCGCGCAGTAAAGCTGAAATCGTTCCGATGTTCCTCCGATATTCGAATACTATACGACTGTTTACGATGGGACAGGAGATCGAAGTTTATCGTAAACAAATCGCGTTAATGCCTAAATTTACACTCGAAAAATTATTCTCTTAGTTGACCAAAATGTAACGAATTAGAATTTAATTATTGGACATTATTGACATTTAAAAAAGGTAAAATACGTTTTAAATCTATTGCAGTAAATATTTCGTTGCGTAAGAAAACCGGTGCTCATTAATAAATCTGAAATGCAAACCGATAATCCTAAACGAAGTTTAGAACACTGATGAAAATCAAATCTCGGATGGACATAAGATTGCATGATGCCAGCTCGTTTTAATTGCCGGAAAGCGGACAGACGGCCGTGACAAAAGTCTGGTTTACGAATTCAGTGTGTGGTAATGCGGCAGCATGTACGCCGCGGCGTGAAATGTATCCCCAAGGGTGGACGGGTGGAACAGTTATCTCGTCGCACGGGCAAGATTTCCTGTACGTGTTCGGTGTGCCGTATGCACTCGGCACGGTGCACGCGGCGCGGTGTTTGGTCGAATTTCAAGCAGCAAGTGTAAATCTTTCGGCGGGATGCGTATCTACGAGAAGTGTCGGGGCTCGATCCACCGGAAATGACGGTGAAATGGATCGACCCGATGCGACGGTGTGTATCGACGTGACGCAACGCGGCGAAACGCTGCGCGAGATTTTTATGGGACACTAACGTGCGATGCTCGACCGGGTTCGATCTAAACTCTAGAATCTACCGTCTACCCGAAAGGTATCCATTCGATCACGCTGGAGTACGAACGCTGTTTGATATACATAACTGTTTGACGATTCCGATCGTGAAACGACGTTTGGCTGATTGTTATTCTACGTCGCGGAGGAACGATTTAACACGCTGCCGATCAATTCGTGTTCGTTTCTATTTTCGTTAA
Source organism: Ceratina australensis (assembly GCA_004307685.1). Lineage (NCBI taxonomy): Eukaryota > Metazoa > Arthropoda > Insecta > Hymenoptera > Apidae > Ceratina > Ceratina australensis. The sequence goes on from SHCU01000440.1 coordinate 53,368, forward strand.
AACGTACGTTTAACGTAGAACGTTCAAAGGAGGAAGAATAATGCACGGGACTCACTTAGAATGATTGAGGTTGCATGATCTGTTATGTGTATAGAAAAAACTCACAAAACTTGAACACCCTAATTTCACATTTGAATCTCTATCACAGTCACAGAATTTGAAAGAACCCCAAAGTGAGGACATTAACTAAGATAACGTATTAAATCCATTTTGTGCCAATAGAATCTAAAGTAGAATTAATAAAAAGTTTACATTTGCTCGTACAGTCTCAATTTTAGCCTACGCTAAAATTTTTGTTCACCTTGCTGCGAGAAAAATACGAAGTTAAATGGGAACGAGAAATCTACAGGACGTGAATTCGTTTTATTCGCAGGGTACGAGGAGCCGTTTGCGCGGATGAAATTGTATATAACACGGCACGGCATCATTTCTTTCCCCCCCTCAAATATATTTTGTAAATACGGTGTTATTGAGGTAGTACCAGTGCATCGCGCGAAATAAAACATTTTATTCAATTTTATATTGCACTGAAATAGTATCAATGAACAACGAAAGATCTCATAGATTTGAAGTACATCTTACCCTTTGATTTAAAATTTACGTTTATAACCATTGATAATTCGCTTGCTACGATTCCATAAAAATTTCATTCGTTCTCCCTCGTCGCACATCGGTCTTTTAATTCCTTTTTAAGTCGTTGAGACCGAAATTCACTCCGACAGATTCCAATCTCGTATCCTGTCGGTTACACGTGCCGCTGACGCCGACCTTTCATAAACTTTGTCATCGACATTATTGATACCAGAATTCAGCGACAAATGTTACTTTAATGCGGCCGCGATATCTGAATGCGATAAATATTCTCTCGCCGAGCCACGTTCATTTAAGAGTCAATCTACTACTCCGCCGCGTTGGCTTGTTCTAAAGGTTTAGATCTCGCTTTCTGATTGAATTTATAATTTCAATTATAAAATGGAATTATTATACAAAAAAGACAGATGAAACTAAATTGAAATTGATTAAAGGAATTTACACCTTCTAGGATTCAGAATTTATAAATTCAACCAAAATGAATCATTACATGATTTATTAATTTCAAAGTAACTAATAAATTGTTTCACTGAGATCTCCACTTTACTTGTTTCTGTAGAGATATTCATAAACAAATGAATTTGTTGCGGTCTATCTATTCCTATTTAAAGAGACGTTGCTTAACAATAAATAGCGACTGATATATAAAACGTTTATACTTTATGTACCAATCGTATTATTTATGCACAAGTAAATTCGATACTCCAGACAACATGAAATGTTAGAGAAATTGTACATTGCAGCGTTATAAATTCCCTCTATCACTCGATCAGCGCGTTCTCAGCGTTACGTTTATTTGTACACAACCTTCTGTTTGCCATTTCGTTTGCATTTTATGAGCTTATTGGTTAGTTTTTCATTTGATTATTCAACCACCAAAAACGTTTTCATTAAAGTACGATCACATAAAAATACATAGTCATTTCTTTCTTTAATTATTTTCTGCTTATCAGGGAAAACAAATACTACCTTATTTTAGAACTCGGTAACTATCTGTTTGTAAGTTAGATCTGGATTTAATGTAATTATATTGTCTTTGAAATAAGCGAAAGATTTCGGTTACTCAGCCGTCAGCCGCGCAAACCAATTAAAAAATTGGTCAGGAACTGAGAAGAAACCTAACTCGGGAGAACTTTTAATCGTTATCTAAACTAGAGTTATTAACCGAATAAACGACCGAAAGGCTGATCAAAACTTTCGGGACTTCGTTTCTTGATATCGATGATGGTTTCGAATAGCATCAATAGACATTGTGATTCGAGCAAAGTAATTATCTTTGTATCGATTAATCAGTAAGTTTATTCTTGTTCTTGGGTTATTCTTAACCCTCCGCCATAGCATCGTTAAATAAAAATAAGGCGGAGATTTAATATACAATTTCTTAGTGTGATCAAACGAAAATTTGAAACTTTGGTCGAGTCGCGCGTAGTTCCTGCTCCTATAAATCGGAAACCGTTTACATAAGCGATCAGCTATGGCATTCATACTTCATGTGGCCAGGGTAAAGGTTTAGAACCTTACGGGGCCACTCCTTGCACAGCTCTCATCAGGACGATCCGCTAGTACCTGCTTAGACCTAAGTAAACTTTGATCTTTGATTAAATTTGTACGTATTCCACAGCCGAATGGTTCTAAGGCTTAACCAAACATTTGCCGGGACACATAATTATATTTACCCCAGCGGCTAGCACGTTCCAATTAACAGTATAATATGTTTCGTCAAAAACCGTCGATGTACACTTAGAATTCGAGATAGAATCGACGTCTCTGTAAAAAATAAAATCAAATTTCTAGCCCACTTCTTCTCGCTTTAATGACAGCAAGAAAATGGTAGATTATATGAACACTTATGCAGTCTAGTAGTTTGCTGAACGATTGTTGCTCGATAGTATCGCAACGGAGAATTGGAGCTCAACCGACATAAATATAACATCGTCCTTGTTTGAGCAATTAATTAGCTGATTAGTAGCGAGTGGCCATTTGTTGTTAAGCTACGGGTTGCTTTGTTAATCATTTCGAGCACACGGCTCGCTCGCTGGTAAAGCCACAACCGCGATACAAACAGGAAATAGGATGTACGAATCTATTTACGATTAGTTGATACAGATTTCCTATTTTTATTTAATACCATTAGACAGTTAACATGCATCCTTTCGCTTCAGATGTTTGTCTCCTAAGCGATGTATTTTCTGATAGGCTGGTGGGAAAAATATTTAATTTACAAGCTTGTTGTCGGGCATACGCACGCGAGATATTGATTACGGGAAGATTTGAAATTCAACTGAAACCGGAGAGGCCCAGTCGGGCGACGCAGTTGGCAGCGCCTATCGATTTGCACGAATTAAATGTTTGTGTACGGATTCGGTCGGAAAGCCGGCCAGCACTTGCTTGCCGCATCGCCACCTGCATTGCCTCTCTCGTACTCTCTCTTCCACGCCCTCCAGCCCCTGTAGCGCCGAACCTTCAACCACTCTCTCTTCCTCGCCCTCCAGCCCTCCGTTCTCCACTGTTCACTTTGTGAATCGCATTCTTTCCCGAACCCTAAACTCGAAAAATCGAATTGTCCAATCGTTGAAGAACTCTGATACAGAAGTTGAATTCGCTTTGTACAGATTCGAAATAAAAATTCCGATTAAAAAATAATCATGAAGAAATTTGATTGCGTCATTTCTAAATTAAAATTTCGTTTCTCGTAGTAGATAAATATGGTACAGCATTTATTGGTTATAACTATGTCATGGATCAGTGTTCAACTTGTGTCATTTACGATTAAGTGGACGAGGTATCGTCACAAAACAGTAATTATATAAATTTTCATCGCATCACGTGCAATGTAAAGAGACTAGCGAATTCTGGATTGTTAATACTATTACGGTATTATTAAGTCCTTCATCTCCCTTAACCAGATTACACTAATACCGAAAGTTATTTTGAACTAATCAGTATTATACTCGATTACAGTAAGTACTAAACGCAACCTCGCGATTCACAGAGCTGTACGCAAACTTGATTACGCCAGCACCTTCCGAACAATTTAAAAGCCAGTAAAAATACGCTCACCGTATTATAGAATTTTGAGTGAGAATAATTGAACAACAGGCACTGCGTTTTTAATATCCGAATTACCAGGAAAAAATTTACGAATCGAAGAAATATTCTCGGTGTAACCAACAGGAGACTCGGATCGATGCGCGAAAAAGCACGTTATCTTGTACTGATAAAAGTTGTATCAAACGTGATATAGAAAAGCAAAATTCGATTTCGCCCGTCGAGTCATCGCAAACTAAATTTAGTCGTATTTTCGAGGACGTTTATCATATTTGTCCGGGGGTACACTCTCGCGTCATGATGGATTCCTATCCTTCCTTTCCGTTTGCCCGCGTCTTCGCTTTTTCGTTTCACAAGATATCGAAAACTATCTCAATTGATTCGGCCAAAGAGAAATAAAGCGACCTGGCGTCGTATCGCAACGCGACGCGGTTCCGTCTTCCATCTTCGCCGTACGTCTCAAAAGGCGAAGGTTTAGACTCGAAATATCATTTACGCCCTTCACGATGACGTCTTTTAAAGGCGCTCTTCATTTACAAGAATATAGGAATTCTATTACATAAGTATGTATATATTCGGCGAAACATCTCTGCGATACTGCATCGCTAACATTTAATTCAATTAATGGGAATACAGCAGTCGTGAACTAAACTAATTGCATGTCTCTTAATGCGATGAATAAAATTAACTAATCCTCCATATACTCATATAGTAAATCTTTAGGGAATTTGTGCGTTATATGCATGCTACCGTATATACACGTATGTACATTTTTATTAACAGCATTGAGGCGGAACGTGAATATCGACGCGAATAGGGATTCCAAATCTTGCGGATGCTTCTGTTCCATACTTTCAGTCACTAAACGTGGAAACTGAAGCGAAAAGATTCACTGAAGAATGTAACGTATTTTCCTATTATATTTTTATGTGTTTTAAACGCATTCATCTTTAATATTAATATAGAGAATAACAGAATAAACTATTTATAATAATTTAATTCACTTACCTGTTGAAAATTTCTTGTGGTTGTATTTGCATGTATTCTTATGAATGCATTTAGAACTATTCTGTTTATGGCTAGCATGCACAAGGATTAGAAATATGTATCGTTTTTTCTTTGAAGATTATAAGCAGCGTGCAGCGTGGGAATTAAAATGAGAAACGACAGTCGGCGAAATCCGTGTCATAAATCGAGATCGTTCGGAATGCTGATATATGTATCGTTTCTTCGCCGCGTTGCAACTTCTTCGCGTTTCCGTTCACGACATCTGCAGTACAGGCCAACAGGATTAACGAGAGACGGAAATCCGGTCGGTATAAGGAAATACCTCCGCGGTATTTCCCCTTGTTTCCGTTACTCGTTTCTCTCGAGTGTCCAATCGCTTTGTAATCCGGTAATTGATTATCCCCGGCTTGGCTGGATTGTAAGATTCCTCGAAAAGTTCAGCCACTTCAGGACGGGCCGGCCTGATCAAGATGGATATCGCTCAAGTGTACTCCTTCGAATTTGCTAGCCAGCACCAATCTTTTCTTTTTCCGCTCCAACCTAGACATTGCTTCCCAGGAAGGATCGTTGTGCCAAGTTACAACCCTTCATTCCCCACAATCAGACTCAGACTCTTCCGTCTCATCGTTCAACGAGCATATAGCGTACTGCCTCAACTGCAAAATTAATCGAGAACTTTCAAAATAAGTATCCAAGCATGTAATGTATTATAATTAGACTGCGAGTATCATGCTTGCATCCGCAGGTATAAGGAATGTTTAATATTTATAAAACATGAATCCATATTCCAACGCTTAAAATAAATGTTCATCTAAAATGCATGTTTTATAGTGAATCAAACGACTTGTCGCGCAAGATAAAAAAAGTATTGATTGTAGAACGTAAGCCCCTTTACGTGCACTCGAGAAAAAAATGTACATTCCAGCAATGGGTATAAATATCAACTTAAGTCTCCCGCGTCAAGAACCAATACATTCTGTCGATACTCGTGAAACGAGTCTGGAAACAGAAGGAAGAAAAACGTGGGGGAATCATATGTACGCATACTGAAAAGTAGCGAGATAAAAAGCGTTACGATAGCTCGTAGATATTGGAATCGAATCCTTTTGACTGCCCTCCTTACCGAAGATCGATTACGAATAGATAAAACAGGAGTATCACGATTGCGACGGCTTCGTATAATAAAACTCATGTATGCTATACTGATGGGTATGAGACGGTTTCAAGATATTCGAGAAAACTTTAAAAATTTCTGTTGGCCGTTAATTTTGGACACGCAGCTTACCAGAGACAATACATAATGATATACGAATAAAATAATAATCAAATAATGTAAAAAGATTTCTACAGAGACGAGCTTTTCAAAAGCTGGCAGTTCTCGAACGTTAGAAATCCAGCGTCTCCACTATCCGCTATTCCGTCGTTATAAAATTTTCGTGCTCACACAAATCATAAGGACACGCGCACGTAACCGGCACGTGTTTGTAGCGCCCAATCACGGTGCGGTTACAACGTGATCCTGCGGCCTCTCCTAAACGCATCGTGATATTGCCGTAAGTCGCGGAATATTGCGTTCCTGGGGCTACCTGAACACGCGTGGTTGAGTAAACACGTTCCCCCTTGGTTTTCAATGAATGCGTGTCCCTTCTCGTGCGACTGCTAAAATATTGCCTTGGATTCACAACTTTTAGGAACGGACAAGAAATGTAAAAGAACTTTAAGGGAGTTATACGTAACACGCTCACAAGTTAAACGTTAAAACGTATTCTACATAAGCAGAGAATAAATGATATCCTTCATAAATTGGAAACAAGATTTGACCATAGCACAAGATCGAATGGTACGAGAATTGAATACAAATCAAACCAATTTCGTCCTCTGTCGAAAAAAAAAACATTAGCCCTGTCGAATACCCTAAGCGAGGAAATAACGTGAAACTTTACAAGCATCGTCGGACCCAGGGGTAGGCAGATCTGAAGCGTTATTGAATTAAACTTGAAACGGAAGTGGGTCTTCGATCTGCTCGAGGGGTCGCGAGAAAAAGGCGAATAAAAGGCGCGAGGGATAGGGGATGGATGGCGTCTTATTCTGTGCAGTTTTACAAAGTGTGGCTTACGTTAACGACTCGCTCGTTAAAAGCGAGCGGATTTACCGTTGCCCGATAAAATTGCCCGGAGATGAAGCGAGACCGTAAACTAAAAATATAAAACACTAGGTGCGAGAAGGAAAGGGTGCGAAGGGTGAGATGAAGTGCTTTGGAGGAGGTCAAGGTGAATAATTTAATTGTCGACGCAAATGAGATTGTACCTCGTTCTATTTACTCGACGAAATTAATTGATTTTCTCGTGACTAAGTCGCAGTACAATTAAGAAATACAGGAATTAGCAAAGACACCAACACGTAATTTATATTTGTGCATAACACGAATAGAAACTTCAATGAAAGTTTTGTAATCTTGTAAATAAAATATTTATTTTTAAAGCGAGTAATCCTATAATCTTAAGTAGTCATCACTAGAATTGGTTATTTGGTGAAAACTCGAAAAATATAAAGGCCAAGATTCGTTTCCGTTTATTTATTAGACAGAATTTCGTCGACATACATTAAAGATTTATTTGACAATTGATAATGTTTCAGCCCTTCATGGTGCCACTGAGAGTGCTGATGCTGTTAGGAGGTGGATTGATAGCTGTGTTCGGAAGTGAGGCGATCGAGCTAGGAGGTGCTGGCCCTTTGGCAGTGGTTGCAGCCGCATTTGTCAGCTGCTACTTTTGGCAGAAACAGGGCTGGGAAATTGACGATGTAAGTATAACAGCGCGAAGAATTGTCTACTACTTTTTTAGTTTCCGAAATATAAAAATATCGAGCCTGTCTGACTGTTCGAGCTGGCCAATATTTCTTTAAGAATAGCTCGTCTATTTCCATGATTTAAAACACATTTGCCGGAGATTTAAACTTAGAATGGCAGCGTAATACCACGAATGCTAACGCAAACGACGCGAAAAATTTATGCGAATCGGAAATATTTTCACGGTGTTACCCAACATGGTTAGATGTCCGTCCATTGCGCGATATGCGCTTTTGATTTATTTTTCGAATCAATCACCGAGCTTAGTCGATTGATTGCTTTTTCCTGAGGATATATTGAAATTCCGTTTCGATTGTTGATCACGTGAAACGAATTACGAGAACTCGTCAATTATAATACGTCATCAATACCTGGTTGTAACCAAAGAGGACGACACGTTGGTTGGCGAACTCGCGATTTAGCTGTTCCCGAAATTTTTATTTTCCGCTGGTTTATACATACGAATAGAACATTTAACTTTATCACTCGAAAATATTGAAATCTACATATTTTTTATTTCAAGTAAAAAAATTACAAAAATTAAATATAAACCAACGATAGAATTCTACCCGCTCTTAAAACGAACCTTACAGAGGTACAATCTTGGAGGTTGAAGGGTCGATAAAAAAAACGCGATATTTACTTAAATAAAAGTAACGGTTTTAATGAGCTTCTTGAAAAATCTCTAACACAGATATTATGCAATATTTAGAAGTTATAAAAACATACCGTATAAAATTATCAAATTACTCAATTACGCGTGACATCGTATCGTAGCGACTTAGTTAGTTATAACACTGACCTAATTACCATTATTAATAATTAGGCTAAAAACTTCGGCTATTGTTATTTATCGTCGTTGCAGACGGTGAACTTGAACAATTTTCACGACCCCCGTTTTATTTTCAATAACCCAGCTGCTACGGTTCAACGCTGTTGAAAGGGCAAGCCGTCGCTTTATCGTCGGCTGCCATAACTTGAAGGAAAGATTCGCAAGCCAGTCACCGGCTGTGACCGCGTTCAAGGTGTTAATATTTTCCGCGCTTTGCCCATAAATCCTTCAACTCGGAGGGTGAGCACGTAGTATCGTGTCGCGGTCGTCGACCAATATCGGAGAAGCTGCTATTATTCTTGTTTATACGTGTCAAGTTACGTTTTCGTTAAACCGATGTTAATCCCCTTGATCGAGTAACTGATTGTCATGCCAAAACGTAGCGAAATTAATAGAAACATTTCTATGACTCTTGCATCAAATGCATATATCATACATATTCCTATATATTCCTATCATACATATTCCTATAGAATGCACGTACACGCTGTGTTTCATTCCAATAATTTATCAGTTACTTTTATACGTTCATGAATAACCGAGTATTTTTATAATTATAAATGTCATAATGAATTATAAATACAGTTGAAAATTTAAATTTACAGTCTCCATTAACTTTCACCCCTTTAGGGTATAAATTGAATAAAGAGTAACACAAAGAAATACGAACCGAGCGTAAATCGTCGAATGAAAACAAATTACTTATTAAAGACGTAGATGTGTGCGTACACATGGGAGATTTTAAATCAGCCGATTCAGTTTTGCTTTGTATCAGCGTATAGAGAAAGGACCGAAGCACTTGCAAGATATGTTTTCTTTATCTTTTGCCAGATGAACAAGAATACATTTGTCGTTTGACTTATTCTCTTACATCTATAATTAAAGGTCAAGTATTAACTCGAGATACGTAGAGAAATCTGTTCCATTTTATTATCCTGTCAGATATTTCATAATGCTATGTAAACATATATCTCTGCCAGTTACATAAAATCATAACCGGCCGAAATTTTCACTCGCACGTCGTTGATATCAATACAACGCGAGGGCAATGGTTCATTTACGAATGGAACTGCTTCTAGCCGCGCATCAAAATATGGAAATATATATGTTTTGAATGCACGTTTCAAAACCCGGTTTGAATTCTCTCGTAGCCGCCCCTCAATATTTACTGCCGCTGTTTACCTGCAATCCAGATTACGCAACCGGCAGGTTGTGCATGCTGCATGTTGATTTATTTAATTTAATTCCGTGCGATCTCGCCTCATATTATGAGATACGTGATCCTTTGTGCAATGGAACGCAATAATCTCGGCTGTACGTATTGCGCGGACGCGTTACCTCTTTCACACGCGCGGCAATACACGAATCATGGCACACCTGTGTATTTGTGTGTGTACTATCGAGGCGTAGAAGACAATCGTTATGAGATATAGAATCCGATTTTATACATCTAACTCTTTGGATTATTTAGCCAACGTACACATATTTATGTAAATATTGTATAATCTTCACAAGTACCCAATGTATGTACATATAATACATTTGCAGTATATATACAGTACGTATATATCTGTATAGGGTAATTATATTGAAGAAAAAATTAGAAAACTCTTAAATGCATTCGCATAATCTGCTGTATTAATGACATCACTTTGTGAATTGTTGAGGCCAATCGGAAATAACTTGCTCGTGAGATTGTGAGTAGATGGCTTACGTTATCTTCGCTTTGGGAATCGTGACGAATAATTTCGGTCATTATTTACAACGTCACGTCACTGAGATCTGATACGATTTCATTGAGAATTAGTATCTTTCGGTAACAGAGTATACATGGACTTTAACTCCAGAGAGCCGAGGAGATAAATTATTAATGCAATGGAATAAATTAATAATTCAATGAATTAATTAGCGAGGTAGGGTTCGAGTCAAGGCAAGGATTCGATCGCAGAATTAGCGGAAAGCTGTTCCGGTATAACATCTAATACCCCACGTCATGTCCGCAATTTCGTCGAAAGTTATCAAACCTTCGGAATAGGATCGGACAGTGCACTGTCAACTCACAGTATTTTGGCTGTACGTATTGCACGCCATTAATCGCCAACGGAAATATACGTATATATGTGTTTATTTTCGGCCAAAATACATTGAAACGGATGGGTGTGTAATTACTGAGCGCACAGAATAAGTGCATCATGCCAATTCACAAGCCACATCACTTCTCGCACATTCTCAGGATCACCGTCAATTTTTTACCCAACAGACACAGAAATTCAAAGATACGAACATTTTTCTGAAAAAATGTTTTAGTCGCTAAATGTAAAAATCTCCACATCTCTTATGCACGAGCTTTGTTTCCTTTATAAAATATTCAATCCAGAAATGAAGAATGTACGCTATAGCACTCTCTACCAATAATAGTCGCACAACCTCTACAGCCAACTTTGCATAACGCCCGGATCAAAATAGTCTCTCATGGATAGAATTAATCCGTGTATCTTGAATATTGAATACCATTTCAACTTACTTTACTAACAGTCGCTTACTAAACTCGTAATGACAAGCTATTAAACCGGGCCTAGTCTGACTGCTTCGATTTTCATCTGAACACGCAGCAACAGTAGTCTCTTTAAAAGAGAAACTTAATAATCTTCAGACAAATATCAGCGCGAAATATTCCCCTCGTGGATCGTTTCGGGTTTCTGCTTTTCCAAACAAGTCTGTTATGCGACGTTAAACGTCGGAGGCAAGCGCTAGAAGATGTATCCAAAGAAGAAGCCGAGAATTCGGCACCAGCCGGATAAACTGCCGCCTGTTTGCGTAGCAAAAATATCGCGACCGAACTTACGGAACGGTGACCGGAAGTGGTCGAGGAAGGACGTCAGTCGTAACAGTTTCCCGTCTGTTGCGAATTACATTCTTTTCCTCCCCTTTAAAAACCAAAATCAAAATGATAATCCAAATCGGAATGCAGATTGCAAACGAGACTCATGATCAAAACACAAGCCCCATCAGACACTGAATTGAAATCAGGGTAATAAAACTGTCAGAATGGAAATCCAGGCCACAATCCTAATCAGAATCGATGTCAGAAACCAGAATTACAATCACACTGCATCGAAGCTCTAATCGGAACCACATGAAATTAATTAAATTAAAATAAATTAAATATCCAAATTAATTAAACCGTAGAGCTCGTACGAGCCCGAGCTACCAGCTGTCAAAATTAATAACACGGTAATAAACAAAAAAAACGGTGAAGCAAAACAAAAATAAATGCGCCGATGTGACGACCGCGGCGGTCGGCGAAGGAAGGGCGGCGCGAGCGCGAGGAACCCCCTCGCCGGCGTAAGTGCAGTCAACCGGAACTGTTACATGATTGGCTAATTGCTAATTCGAAATTCTTTCCTGCTGCATTTGCATATTAGCTTTTCCTCGGTTTATGGATGACTTTAAAGGGGTCAGCGATGAGTTGACCACTAATTGACCACTGGTCATTTGGTCAAAGGACGTGAATTCGGACGTGAACTACTTCTATAATAAATTACTGAATTTTGTTCTGTATCGATTGTTAGGATTGCGTCCATGGTTTATGGATAGTGTTATAAATGATATAAAAATTGTAATATGACGTTACAGTCCCAGAACTAGAAATATAATACTTGTATCTTATGAATAATTACAATTGACTTTACATATTCGTCCCTTTTTTATCTCTCAGTAATTGTATAGGATAAGTGTAAAGTGGGTGACTACTCTTAGGATTAATCGTGAGATTTCTATACTAAGTAGTAGTTCTTCGCTTGGTACCTTTTGCAAAGATTAGATTTTGCAAAAGATACCATACCAGGTAAAATAAAAATATTAAGATTTGTTTTCATCAATTTATTGATCAAAAAACTTTTCATGAAAACTTTCCGAGATTTAATCTGAATCACCATCGTCAAATACAAAATTAATTCATCAGCTATATCTTGAAAGATCTACATATAATTTAAGATGCATAGGTTCTTAAATTAAATTCCAATACTATCTGTAATCAAATGTAATCAAATTCTGAATTAAAATCAGAATAAGAAAACAAGTCGAAAAATGAATCACAATCCAAATAGGAAAGACAATCGGAATTAGAATCCAGATTGAAAACCGGAATCAAGATCGAAACACAATCCTAAGTCGAGCTTGAATTAAGATCAGAGTCGTTAAACTGTCAAATTGAAACCCAAAACCACAGTCTTACTCTGATTCCGAATTAAAATCAAAAATCAAGAAATAACTCAAAATCGAAATCGGGTCGGGAATCCGGATTATAAACCAGAAGCACAATCAGAACACAAGCCCAAACATATTCCGAATGAAAATCCGAATTAATTTGAACTCGCCATCCAAAGGACTATTTCTACATTTCAGGAAAACTTAAAATGGTAAAAACGCCAATAATTGTCGTTACTTCCGAATGAAAACCTCGCGTGGCGAGCTCGTAGAAACTACAATTAAGAGCCAAAGAAATGACTCAACCAAGTAAAAGGTCCAAGCCGTCGGTAGGAAATAAACTACTTATGTGCATATTGTACTTGCATCGACTCATGGAAGGATTTATCGTTCCTGTAGATATCCGTTAAATATGCGACTGCACAGTGATAATATAACTAACAAGTACAGCGCTGAGCTTACGGTAGCTTCAACGAGTGAACGTGAGGCAAACGAGGGAAGAGAAGTAAAGCGACACGCGATCAGCGTCGTAGAATGGGAGCGGTTCGTAATTAAGTACTGGAGGTTATATAATGAAGTTCGCCTTCCTCGAATGACGATCGATTTCATTAATTATGCGAAATACCAGAGGGTTGCTCTGGTTACAGGTCACATTGAAAGCCGCTCGCGGAAGTGCCGGTGATAAGACGGGAGGGAGGAGTCGGTAGGAAAAAAAGAAAAACAAAAAGAAGGCGAGGCAGAAAGGGGAAAAAGAGTAAGAAAGGAAAGTGCGAGAGGAATATAAGCGGGTTAAGCATTTGAAAACTCCGGCCGATTCGATGGTAATGAAAAGAATTGGCAACCCCTAATTAAGTTATTCGATCGTGCCACGTTAATTAATGCACACCTCCAGCACAAACGATTCGATTCAATCGCGTGCAAGCCAAATGCCGCGACAAATTGTACGTCGACTCGCATTAACAGCACGCGAACATGATCGGTCCTTGATAAGGTATTTAATATCTCGATTGTTCGAAATCTATCCGAGATATTATCAGGAAATAATACGGTCGCCGTGACCGTGTCCTATGTACATAAGTCTATATACATGTAAATATAGGAATACATATTGTTTGTCATTTTATTCAATAACGTATATATAAGCGAGTACATTGCAAAATCCAATTGTCTTGAATTTTTCCCAATACTCGTAATTAGCGTTTCATAACCTTCAATTGTGTTCAAGTTAAAAAACAAGTAGGGGTAAGGTTATAGTCTCCTGTTACGCTCTTTCTTTTGGTCAAGTATATTTAATACTTAATAGAAATACAGAATTGGAAATGCCAGTTGAAGTGCAACTTTCTCAATTATGGAATTATCGCAATGAATTCCTTCCATCGGAGATGTTCAATGCACGAGAATTATTAATAGCTTGTTCTAATAACTAGAGACGGGACAATAATGCCGACGGTGCGTTCGTCGCGGTAATATTAATGGTGTTGATTTACAACGCGAAAGAGTGAGGCTATTAAATCCGGGTTATTAAGTGCCGCAATATCCAGCGCGAAATATTAATGATATTGACAGTCTCTGGTGGCAGGATGGAAGAATAACGACACCCCCGCCTGTGCAAGCTAATTGTATCATGCGCATGGTGAGAAGCCGTGATTCATGACGAATTCGAAGACTATTTTATCACGAGACTTCTCGGAGGAAATTATGGTGACGTGAAACTTTAATTATCGCCGGTGTAGACATTTCAGCAATATCTTGTGAAAATTTCTCGTTACGGTTATTTGCAAGACCTGATTACGATATTAATAAAATTACTATTAAGGAACTACTTCTTAATCAAGCATTAATTTTTAATGGGTTCATGAAATAAGTCGTTCTGTTAGCAAAGTATTCGTTTAACCACGCGCTGAGCTTAATCGAGGACTATTTTCTTAAAGATAAATTAATGGAAACACGTCAATTTTCTTAAGTGCTCATGTTTATTATTTAATCTATTTTATAATCAAAGTGGGCTCACTGTTTTCTGGATGGAAACATATGGAACGAAAGAAAACATACCTTCGCGTGCGCAAATATTGAATAGCCGAATCGTAATTCTGTAAAAGGATACTGGTATAAGCTTTCCGCGCCCCATACGAATATATGTTCCTTCCATTTTTCACGATGCGATCGGTGAACGCTTAGAGGCCGTGTCACCGTTACGTAGCAATACTATGGTATAAGAGGATTAGTCCCTGGCGAGCTGTTCATGTAGAGCGTGTTCGCTTGAAAACAAATGGCAGAAGAGTATCATCAATCGAATAACGAAAACTCGAACAACGGGTATCACGAATTCTCGACGAACGCGAAGCCAACTAGCGTTTCCCTGTACGTATCCTGCCGGATTATTTCGTCAAAAGGTTTTCCCGCTCCCATCCTATCTCGAATGCTTTCGAGTGATAAAATTTTCAATTTAGTCCGATTCGTAACTAGAAACTCGTTCGAATACCTACCCAAATTTTAATTATAATATATTAAAATAAATATACAACTCGTACCGCAGTTTAATTACAGGCGTTGCCTAAATTGAATTATAGTAAAGTACATTGATTATAATCTACACGGGAACGTCTCGTTTCAGAATCCAGTGACAACCGCTTTCGAGATATTCTGGATGATCTTCGAGCCAATCCTATTCGCGGTGACGGGTGCTCAAATCCGAATCGACGAGCTCGAAGGGAAGACGGTTTACATGGGACTGGCCTGCTTGTTAGCTGGCATCGTAATTCGGATAATCGCGACTGTGCTTGTCGGAATTGGTTCGAAGTTAAATCTCAAAGAGAAAGTGTTTATAGCTCTGTCTTGGATGGCGAAGGCGACCGTGCAAGCAGCTTTGGGACCGACTACCCTTGACAAAGTGGACCCGAACGACCCTGAACATGTGTTCTACGCCGAGACCGTGGTGACCATCTGCGTACTCTCGATTTTGCTCACCGCACCGGCCGGTGCCATAATGATTACGCTTTCGGGACCGAAGCTTCTAACGAAGACCACGGCGCCAGTAGCACCGCCGGAGGGATGGAAGGCACGGAGACCTTCGATTCGAGACATCTCCATTATCAACGAGGACCCAGACCTCGAGGAGACCGCAAACGAGAGAAAGCCTTGAGGGACGTGATCGTTTTCCCGAATAGCTTGTTCGCATTTTATCGCAACGTCGATAATATCTCGCGCGAATTTTCTACATCCTACCTTACTTGTCGCCTTTGAGTATCCGCTAGATATCGCAGTAGCAAGAAGATGGTTGTGGAGAATTCTCATGTTAACTTTGTTGCATTCCATTGATGCGAGTGTGTTTGAAATCTTCTGATCGAAGATAGATGCCGTTTGAGACGTGTATAGATGCGGTTTGAACGCATTAAATACGGCAATTGTTTGAGAAAGATCGACCTATTCTTGAAGAAGCTTCAAGTATTTGTTATGTTGTTTTGAATGAAGTAATATATTTTTTAAGTTATATTTTTTTCGTAACGTAAGTTTCTCGGCGTGCTAAGAGATTATCGGATGAAACTGTAGCTTCGTTGTATTTCCGAATTTCCATTCTAATTTATGTACGTTTTATTATTTTCAACAAACGATCAATAGGCCAGTTATAAATATACTGCCGTCTATGTGTTACTGGACACTTATGATTTTTCAAGTGCTTGGTAAGGTAAAGTAAATTTTTAAATGATTATTACTGATTACTGCGTATACATATGTACGATATATTTAACGTATTTTGTCATCTTCTTTAATTTGCAATATAAATTTCTCATTATTTGGATTTTGCCAAGTGTCCACTAATTTATGATGAGTTCGTATATTCAGCATACGAATTATGACTATTGACACTGATTGCAGCATATGAAACGATTATAGAGAATTAAATAAAGACTGAAAGAATTTTGACAATCAGTCCTAAACTTCAAGCATTTCTTTAAAACATGAAAGTTACTTTTTATAATGTGAAAAATTAGAAAGATTTCGTATTGTACACGTGACACTTAAAGTGCCTATTTGGATAATGATGATGCTTACGATGATAATAATAATAATAATAATAATAATAATATTAATAATAATGACGATAATCTTTTAACAATTTCTGTTTGTAGTAAGGGAGCGCATTGAACGGGCAATAATGTGCGTATGTAGTTGTACATATTCTGTGTCTGTATAATTAACCTTGAATACTAAAATGAGAGAGGGTCGACAGTGGAACCAGCGAATTGATTAATCGATTAGATGAAACTTGAAGCGAGTTGTATTTGCACATACATTAATCCATTAATTAATTAGCTAGAGAGCGTTAACTTACCAAATCGGTGAGGATGACTGTGCGCGAGAGTTAGAATTTTATTAGTTGGACACTAAATCATTTAAATATTAAAAGTATTATTAATAGTAGTGATTATGAGACAAACCTTAATTCCCTTCAGAGGAGATCACTTTCCTTGAAAAATGATCCGTAATTTGAAAATTTGACAAACAGCGTCGATCGCTTGATGAATGAACAATCCTTTATTTAGAATTAGTAAAAACATCTTTCGTTCGAAAGAAACAATGCAATAAAAAAAATGCAACCAATTGCTCGGACTTTTTTCTTCGTTTCATTCTTATTCTACGTACTTCTAAGTACAGAAAAAAGGAAAATGAAACACGGTTCTGCATCGAAGCGGCGATGAAAGCGGAAGACGCAAAGAGGCAGGAAAATTAGTGAGGGAGAAATCTGCTTTTCAAATCTTCGAGCCGGAAACTGGCACGGAAATCGTTGGTTACGCAGAAGAATGAAGGTAATAAAATAGCAGGAATAATCGATCCCGCGTATAAGCTACCTCAATTTTCAAACCGGAACGGTTAATCCTCGCTTCTTGTGCAGAACGTGAACGAATAATTATCGCCGATTCGTTTTATTACCCACATGCATAAACAATGTACGAACAGAAATTTTCATTTTACATATCATTGCGATGAACCAAATAGGTTGCGTGGGTAAGGCCAGTCCCAGTGTTTATTCTCGGTTGACAGGAAAAAATGGCGGAGAGTCACTTAAACTGTATGTTTATAATGCCCGATATTTAGTAGCAAACCAAATGCATATGATAACAAGTGTACGTATATTTTATATTTTAACTAAGCGGAGAAGAGTTACATTTGCATCTTATTTATCATTTGCAACAATTAGATATCGCATTGTAATATCGAATCGGAAACTTCTTGATCATACATGCTGCTCGCTACCACGTCTATGCGACGTATACACGCATGGACGTGTTGATAAAAAAACCTCGCGGTAGCTGCTAGGATTCAGTGAAATCGTGCGATTCTCAGTAATTCTTCGGGGATTTACAAGATGTCGAGTTTCGTCATACACAGCGATTATTTTTCTTCGCTATACAAATAATCGACGCGACCTCAACAGGACGTTGATATAGATATGGAGGTTTAAAAAAAGAGAGCCGTTTATCGTGTGCTCCGTGATTTAGGGCCCGTTTAAAAACTACGAGTATTTTTCCGGACCCGCTGCCACGCTTTTGTGCATGAAAGTTAAAAGACCATAACATTCCCTTTCTGTCCCTCATCCTCTGTTTATAAATTGTCGAAACTGATTCTTAAAACTGTGTTACCGTCACATGTTAGTAATTAAGAAAGTGAAATTTGAACCACGAAAGATACCTGTCACATTTCCACGTGTCCCCTGTTAGTTCCTTAGAAATTCCAATAATTTATTTTAATTTATCAGTCGGTAATTAATATTATGATTATCAAACTCTTTTACATTAGACAGCGATGAAGCGCTACGAGCAGGAGTGAAAGTAATTGAGCGCGTAATTTTTAAAGAACCGTGTGACGAAGGATAAAAGAGATAGCAAATGGTCGTTTTCTTCTTTGCTTGTCTTTTTTCACCGTAGCTTCCGGCCAGCACCAGCTCCGTTCTGAAATATTCAACCGAATTTCC
The DNA here is from genome assembly GCA_004307685.1 of Ceratina australensis. Lineage (NCBI taxonomy): Eukaryota > Metazoa > Arthropoda > Insecta > Hymenoptera > Apidae > Ceratina > Ceratina australensis. The sequence goes on from SHCU01000440.1 coordinate 71,878, forward strand.
GGTCGCTAATAGCCAGCGAAACACAAAACCGTAGTTGCTTAAATGATGCTGCGAATCGTTTACCACGTTTCAATACCAACACTGTGAGCAATAGTAATCGCGTGGACATCTATCACCTGTTGGTTTTATTTTATTTGTTCTATCGTAAAATACTAATAATTGACGACTCGTGTTTTACACTGGAGGTATAATAATTTAAAACAGGATTAGAAGTTTAACCACAATGTTTATTAAAACAGAATTGGGAAAATGTGGACAAATTAGATAACAAGATTTAGATAACGTGAATCTAATTTACGCTCATGAAGATAAAGCAAAAAAGAATGTGAAATGAGAAATAACATTTCTCAGGCCTTTGGCTTTTTCATCTCTTTCTTTCGATGTGATAAGATTAAACAGCACATTTGGCTATCAATCGTTTTTCATGATTCTATAAAATGAATTCATCCCACTTGCAAGAACGAGAAAAAGAGATCGTGTATACGTACGTGGCCTACGTAAGTACGAAGGTACCAGTGTACGTATATATACGTTTTTTCGTCTTATTAATTTCTATTTATCTCATCGTGTTTTTATATATACTTATCATAGACTATTTTAATTAACATTGTCACAAGTAAACGCGACGGAAAATAATGCTATCGAGAAACAGAAAACTACGAATAAAGTAAAATAATCGTATGTAAAAAGAAGATATAGCAAACAGTATAAAAAAATATTCACAATTAAGTTCTTGGGTACATAAAAAATTATCCTTACAATACCCATGACTGAGAATTAAAATTATAGTTCAGTGCTCTTTGGTCAAGGCGCTCCGCTAACAGCCACGCTGGAGGTTAACGTACTGTTGCTCGCGCTTTTTCTCATTTTGAAGGGATCTTGCAACATCGATGTAGCTTGACTTGAGGTAGATTTCCTTGACTCCAAACCTAGTCGTTTTTTCAAAGCCTGGTAAACGCGACGTTTCATCACGAATAAAATAAATATCAGCAAGCCTTGGAGACTGTTCAATATGTCTGCCACATAAAATATTTCTTCCTTATAAAAATCGGAATATTGTTCGAGGAACGCAGGGATCATCTCTGCGATCCAGGATATGCCCATAACAACGAACAGCTTCATGTTCATGATGAATCTGGACCAATAATATAATTCTTAAATTATAATAAAATATATTCCTACAGTCTTTGCGTTCTTCATATTTAAACGTAAAGAGAAGGTAAAATAAAATATAAGTCAAAGTAAAATGTAGTAAGTCCTCGTTTCTGTATGCTAATAGTTGATCAATAAACTCACCTAATTTTAGCTGAGTGAAATCGCTTGCTCCTTGGATCTTGTGGATCGACAACTTTACTTATCTCGGCTTTTACTTTGCTACACTTTTCTGCGGTCAAAATGAAAAAGATCACGTTCAACGTCAATTGAATCGCCACTGGTCCTCTGAAGAAAATGATTTCGCTATAGTTGCTTCGCCAATCTGCAATATAAACACATTTACGAATAAACTGATATGTTTAGCAACGAAAACTTTTATAAGTTGAAACAGAGAAAAGGCAAAACTTTTTATCCGTAATCGATTATGTCGATCTTCCAGCTTTGCTTTATCCATTAGCTATTTTTATCTATACATTTTTCTTGATAAGGATTCAGTTAATAGTGAAAATCCGGAACGATTTCACGTTAATTCAATATTTGATTTTAAAAGAGCACGGAATCCACGGCCACGATTCATGCCGAAAGGGGGATGAAATCCAGCTGGAGCTCGCGCGTTGTTCTTTTAGTGAGATCCGCCGTATTATATCGCTTTAATTCCGGAAATTTAAGCACGCCCGTGGGAACGGCGGAAAAAATGTGATTTTCTGGGGAAAAAGTCGCGCTTCCCGTCGCATGCATCACTTCTTTCTCCACGCGATTAATTTCCAGTCAAGATTCAAAATTAAGCATATTAAAGAGTGATGGTTCCATAATTTAGACTACTTTATTTACTTCATTTTGTACATCGCAAAAATCCACTTACAGTTTAATCATGTACGTAGGAAACGACCTACGTTGTACTAATTGATATCCTAGTTCATAAACAGGAAGAACCTTAATCAAGATTCAGGTCAATCTTTACGACAAGGATAGCAGTACCAATCAACTAAGAACAAACATCGTGTGTACGTATAGTGGTTGAACGACAAGGCAAGCAGAGCTGGACAACTCATCCCCGACAGAATTCAACACCGTACGTACACAATGAATATTGTGAAGTCAACTTTCGAGAATGAGCGGGGAATACATTAAACAAACACGAATACAACAATAACTACGAATAACATTAATTTAACTGAACAACACTTTAAATTTACTATCACGACTCACAAAATAAATTACAAAATTTCTATATAAGAGCAACCAAGAAATCTTAAAGTCACTCCAGTCGAATAAAGAACTCTCTTAAAGAGGGGGCGTATGGCCGGATGTATACACGAAGAATACTGAAATGTGTATTTGGTTCGAAGTTAATTTTTAGAACATCTCATATATGTACGTGCAAATGTAATATAGCGGGGTATGAAAATTGTTTCAAATAGAATATCGATGCTTGAAAGTTTTTGTAATCTGCAATATTGTTCAATAGTGAAAGATGAATATTCTCCTGTGTCCTAAATAGGGAAGTTCGTTCGCTCTCCGTTATATCACAGTGCCTTCTTGCTCCCCATTTAGCCCCTTACCGAAGAGCAAACTTACTCGCTAACTAACGCGAAGACCTGATTTTCTATACATGCGTGTTATCACGGGTAAACAGTCTCCGATAGAATACAAATTTTAACG
>SHCU01000440.1:82401-95362 GCA_004307685.1 Ceratina australensis
GGAAACTGGGGGAGATACGCGCTCTTACGAATTCTTGTAATACTGTCCCCGCTCGCGACGAATGCTTGGGTAAATCGTGAATTATTTCCTTTGACGTTTAATTCAATCGGTGAGATTGATTTGAATGTCTCTTTTGTTTAACAATAACATTGACAAACTTCGGTTACAGTAGTTGATCACTAAAATACATTTGAGTTCGTTTCGACGTGATCAGAATAATAGCGACGAATGTTGTGCACTTTTCTCTTACATAAATGACCAAAGATATATGACAGTAACAATGGTGAGCCAAATTGTGGCTAATGTAACAAACGTGACCCTTGGAGGCATTTAATGAGTTTCTCTAAAGAGAAGCTGAGGAAAAAGGAAAGAACATGCGACAGTGACAAGTAATGCAATCGACATTACAACAATCAAACGAGATTGAATAATCTTAAAAAACTAAAATAAGCTTAAAAATTTCTTACGTTATAATTAGACTTCTGATCTTTATGCAAACTAAACTATTTGCAATGTCAATGTAGAAAGTGGAATCTAAATGAAAATGTTTATGTATTTCATAAAGTGCTAAAATTCTGATACTATTTACAATATGCGTTGGAAATTAATCTGCCAGTGATTTTCGTGGAAGCTTTCATCGCGGCGTGACGTTCGGTTTTTTATAACCTTTCTCTTCTGATAATAAATATATCCTTCCTCTGTCTAGCGAGGTGGCTACCGGAGCGGATGGCAATGGATTTTTGTACACCTGGACCAACTAAGGGTTGCGAAGGCAATAAATAAGTTTGATTCATCCTTGTAGAACGTACACGGCAATGGCGAACAATGGCGTAAGCAAAGGCGCACCGTCGTTCGAAACCAAGAACCACCGCATTGCGGACGGTGTCGGATAAGATAGAACATTGTCTCTGATCTCAATCGAGCGTGCACAGTCGATAGCTATGACGCCAGGATCCCAACATGTGTGCTGATAAAGAATTTTCCTCGCTTTGAAGTTGATAACATGTTTTCTAACAAAACAATTCTATACGTTTTATCTTTCAATCATTTATCCCAAATATTTTCAAACTTCTGAGCTATATCTATCTGCAAAATTGATTGTTATAAGATACATTATTTTTGTGACCAAACTGAAATTTCTTATTTATGTGCCAAGTCAAATCGTTATTTATAAAACGGATGTTACAAACAAGAAACAGTTCTAGAAAATCGGTTTTAGAATTTTTAAAGACACAACAGTCTGAATAACATTCGCAGAAGTGTTCTACGTTGAATTGCATTCTTCTTTATAAAATACGCGAGTATTTATTCTCTACGTCTGTTCGTTAATGTAATAAAACCGAAACTTTTATAGCGCCTAATTTTTGCGGGATAAGTGTAAATAGCGCGTATTTAAATAACTCTGTGACATGACGGGCTCTATTTAGTTACTACATAGTAGTACTCTAGTTAGTTAGTACATAGACAGCTTCTATAAGATGCGTCAAATTTCCTGTATTTTTATAAGATGTTGATCGAAATTAACGAAAAGTAGTTAGTAACGAATAGTAATTTCTACGCTGATTAATAAATAAGTCAAATAGCTGCTAAAATAAAGTAATGTAACTTACAATTAGATCCAACTTAGAAAACATGTGTTATAATTCGTACAGAGAAGACGACACGAATGCTAAGAATAAAACTTAAAAGCTCTGTAAATCTGGAGATTTTATGATCTACGATATTTATTGAAATACTTCATTTTAAATGTTTTAAAATCTTATTTATTTTAGGCTCTGATGTACGTACACGGATTGACAAACAGGTTTTAACAAAACATTTTATAGCAGATTTTTAACTTTGTATGTCGTACATCTCAATAAAATTAGAAACAGATAACAGACGCATCAATCGGGTTAATCAAGCGTCACGTATGATTAATAAGAAGAACGAAAACCCAATTAGGAGCGTTATGAACATCGTAAAAAAATCATAAAACAGTAGGAAGAAAATACTATAAAATCCTTGTTATCTTTCGCTTCCAGCAAAAAGCAATTAAACAGCAATAGTTATTAAAGCTCTATTACATTCGAATGAAAAGGAAATTAAAAATCCATTACGATCCAAAACCATGCAATTACCGAGCCAACTATGGAACTCAATCTATAAAAGAAAAACTTCGAGGACCGCGAAGTAACGGGAATTCATTAAAATTCAATTCACCGACTAATTAATCAAGCAATCTAAAAATACGTGATAGCAAAAATCTGAAAAACAGAGATAAACAGTGAATGCACCTCTCTAGTTACAATACTCTTCCAAATAATGTAGAAGTCGGAAACAGAAATAGTCAATGAAACTTTCAATTACATTTACGTTATACATTTTACTCTTTTATAAAAAGAAATTAATACCGGTAAGTCGGAATTAAAACAATAAATGGAGCTTATTCCGTGCACCCTTCATGTAAGCGACGGCTTGAAAAAAATGGAATGCTTTCACGCGTATAGGGGGGATTGAGGCAAAGATGGAACTGATCGGTGCGGCACAGCGCCTCTAACCCGGATTAACATGTGCGTCGTTACTTTATTTATTGTCAAACAAACATGACATCCGCTGAGATGAAACCCATCAGCACTTCTGGGATAAACGTCTCGGCGTAAGGCAAACAGCCATGCTAATCGTAGAATGGTTTGATCGTTTCCACATTGGTACGTAAAAAATTTTAACGAGTAGAGGGTATACGTATGCGCATATTCATGTTACAGGGGCTCCCACGTGCTTATGTCACTGTACAAGGGAATAAATCGAGATAACTTAGTCAATTAGCAGTGAACAGACCATCAAGTGAATAACAGTGGCAATCAGTCTTCTTGACTTCTATCCATACTCATGGAGTTTCGAACAAACTAATTTATATTTGTTTGCTCCAAATTTTTTCATGAACATATTGCTTTACCATGATCGCCATACATATTAGAATTGCAAATTCAAAAATTTATTCGTCTGATATAATTAAGCATTTTACCCACAACAATGATTCTATGAGAATTAAATTTGAAAAACATTTGAGACAATTGCTAAAATGGATAGTACAGAGCACGGTGAAAATAAAACTACGAAGCAGAACGCACAGTTTTTGTAATTCGTCCCTTGTCTTCTTTGCTGCTACGACAAAACGAAATGGATTTTTCAGGTAGACATAAGTAACGAGTACACGTGTACAAGTAGAAATGTAGCTATGTACGTTATGCGTGAAATGTAGCTATGTATAGCAGTAAACGAACACCACGTGTTTTCCAAATTTTTAACGCGTCAATACGAGTACGTAAATTCGGCCGAGAAACGAAAATTTCGTGGAAAGTGCGGATTATTTGATATGAACTACACTGGGGGAAAGAAAATATTTTCATTAAAACGACGACGAAGTTTGATATCATGCACGAGAGGTTTGCGATGGAATTATGATATGATATAAATTTCATGCGATGATATTCTCGCCTCCGGCTACATGCCATTTATAATAATTTATCGAGTACAGATGATATTTCGTGAAATGAAAAAATTTTTGTAATTTTTCAATACAGTGCGGCCACGTCACGTGAAAGCAAACGGAATTATCCTCCCTAACAAACATTTATCCGTTAGTATTAATTAGATACCCTAAGTAATATACGTAGGTGTGGTGTCTCCGGCGTTAAATCGAAATTCTGCGTAAACGGACACGCCTATTATAACTCTGCTACCCTTTGCAGATCGGAAAAGATACAGGAATGCGAAAACTATTCGCATACCAGTTATCGTTTTATTTTACTTGAATGATCGATTCCATATGGAGTAATAAAATTATTTTATTACACTCGGTGATTATAAAATACACTGTAACTGCAACCATCAAAGTAAATATGTTTGGCAAATAATAATCGTTCTTTGTATACACGGCAATCCATAAAAAAGTAGCACTGCGTGAAAAAATATATTTATGAAATGTAATCGTAAAAATCATTGTGAAAATATACGCGTTTGCGTTTTGCGATCACTATCTACATACGGGATATGTATATACACAAGTCTAATGAATGTTAGCTGTATATTTCATAATGTTACTCGTTAATATCTTGCTCTTCGGGGAAATTAAATCATTTTTTAATTAAAGAAAAATAAAGAAAGTAAATTATTTTTTACATTCACGAAAGACGGTATGTAAATTGACTCGAATTCACTCGGTTGAGACTGTCGGTTATTCGCTTTAATCAATTACGTTTAACTTACGGAGAATAACTTAGAATGAGAAAAATGGGAATTCTCACGGGATCCGTGACGTTCTTTTTTTTTCGTGAACGATGTAAAGCGCTAAGAGCAGAAGATTTTCATAGAGAGCGTTCTTTAATTCAATACGATGAATGGCGGGTTCCGAACGCTTTCACTATTAGTTTGAATTATTATACTTTTATTTCTATCTATATAAATAATTAACCATCCGCCATAATTGTCAACTCATAACTACTTGCATTCATTTCTGAAATAATCATCGACAATTCAATTCAATTATGATGGAAATTTCCAACGTGTATGAAATAAGAGCTGTTTATTATCTTTATTCTATAACGATGTATTAAACGCGAAATGCTAAAGAAACTAAGAAAAGAACGTCCGTCGAAATTCCAGAAAATCATTGCGTGTATTCAGATGAAAGTTTCATATCAATTCGTAACATGATCATGTTTGAACTGATGCTTACCTGCAAAGATCCATTGGCGAAAGTGATAAGATCCATATCGATCTCGTATGTGAAGACTGCCTGACACTTAGGGAAACCTCTGTAAACGTTCAGAAAATCCAGCTCGTCTGCTTCGTCCGGTATCAACGAGAGGAATCGTTCTTTCCATTGCCAATCGTGTTTATCGAAAGTTTCGAACGTTGGCTCGCAGTCTCCCGTGGTTATGTTGAATATTGTGTTATTCGTGCAGCATCTCCTGACGTTGAAAAGTTTCGGCCGTGCCGCAGCCGTTGAATGTTGTTCATCCCTGTCTTTGTTCGACTTGCAATACACGAATATAGGAATACTCTTTCGGTTGTTTTCATCGTACAGAATCTCGACGCAGGAGGATTTCTATAAAAATAAAAGGATAACTCCACGTCATTATTCATGTGTTAGAAACAGAACACAAAAACAGTTATGCCGTCCCTTGAAATTCAATTACTTTTATGTCAACAAATAGAACGTTTTAAATGAAATTTAAAAAAAATTAAAGAACATTGCATGAACAAATATCACGTGAAAAGTACGCCTAGTATTAATTATTAACGAAGCGAATAAACAGAAACGATTACACGTTGCCAGATAATCGAACAGACTCCGTGACAATAAAACTACGTAACGATAACAAAATATCGATTACTTCATCGTTCACGAATATGCGATCCAACATCGCAATGATGAATCTCACCTGCAGAAAGTCGTTCGGTTCAATCTCGGAAAGAGGTAACGTGGTGATGTCCTGCGGATCCTCGCATATCGGTAACACGTACTGACTGCTCTCCGTGACACTTTCATTACCACGATCCAGCACGTAAAGTTCGGTGGCGTACGTCGGTGCCGGGGTGCAATTAATCTTCGACAAACCCGAAAAAACTTCGCCTTGGGGACAACACTTTTTAAAAGACGATGCAACACTTAGGGATACGAAAAATAACGTGAAAATAATTATGCCTTGTTTCGTCATTGTGGTAAAATCACGATTAAAAAGTTTCATCTGTAATTGGTACATCCGCGCTAAACGTTGCAGTCACTTCCACGCGCGACGATCGTTCACTGACTCAAAACTGTACTTCCTTTTCACTCGGGTTTCTCGAGCTCTTCCTATTCTATGAGCAGCCGAGGGTGTGTGTTATTTAAAAAGCCCGAGTTTAGTGCTCGAAACACGTTTACACAACGAGGAAAATCGCTCGCCGGATATACCCGTCACGAAGTTGTCGACCAAACGGGAACAAATTGACCGGATCGTTGCACGAAGTATCGATAGGGGATCAGTAGAGCCCTACTACTCGTCGATCCAATTTTGAACGGGCTCCAAGAGCACGACTCTCGACGATTCTTCGGGAGCTTGACTCATTTGAGTGTAATCCCCATCGCGTCGAGACGTCCACGCACGGACCTTCTGGGAACCGGTAACTAAAATTGATCCGTCGGTCTGCGCGGAACCGTTTCTCCAGGGGTGCTCCACATTTTCCCTATTGATATACGGTTCTAGTTCACGCACATTCCGCATTAACTTTCCACGGTACCTTTGATCTGTTTGATCGCTGGCTAGATTCGATGTTGCAGTCGCCCGTTAATCTTTACGGCGACCGTAAATGTCAAACGATCTTCTTCGGTTTAACGTCGTGCAACAGTAAAAGTTGTACTTACTGCGAACGTGACAAATGATAAAAAACAGGCAGTCCCTTAGGTATCCAGAGATTCAACTGTATCGACGTCTAAGATTTTTACAAAATTGAGAGTAAATACGATCGAAAGTTTGTTGATTGTTTACTTTTCGCTCTCAGTGCTACAGCTCACCGGTCCCAATAGTAATTTTCGAACAATTGAATGTAACCCATCTCCGGTCGATTAAATCGTTGCTACCGATGCATAATGGAACACGACGCGCACACGCATCTCGGTAATCTCGAGAGGCGCCCCGGACAATTATGAGGCAGCTATTGCCGGCAATTAACTGGCGCCGTCTACGGGAAGTAACCTTATCGGTGAACCGGGGGCGTACAGTTTCAAAAAAAGTTTACCTTCGACCTAACTTCCTCGTCTTTTTGGTTCATTGATCAAAACCTTCCTCGTAGTTCTATCCGGGGCAACTTCATCCAAACTTCTACGGGAAGTTATTACTATTCTTCGAACTTCCGCGTATTCCTTTAACCGGTTTCACAATGAGAGCCTTCCCTTCCTTATTTCAAAACGTTGCTTAACTCTTCTTCGGGCCTGAAGTTTTTTTCCACTTCATCCATTAATTCATTCGATCGTCGTTATTTTGCGTGCAAATTATTTAATTTTAAATTTACGTTCATCACTCGCCGCCTCTGTTACATTTCCTTCGGTCACGTTTATTATTCCATCGCTTCATTTCTCTGTGTAGCGTTAATCCCGGAGATCTCACAATCTCCGGCACCCCTTTCGCGAATTTATTACCAGTTCGCACCTCGCTTTACGCCGCACTTTCTTTCGCTTGAATTATGATTATTTCACCTTCGCGTTACGAATCGGATCGTATCTCACCCCGGGCGTTATGGCCTGTAATTATTCCATCTCCTCCCTCTTTCATCCTCTCGTTCGCTTTCACATTCCCCGAAAACGATTCGTTAAACCCGCACTTTTTCTAGTCCCAAGCGTCGCTTTTCGATTTCCACGGAAATACCTGACTCGATCACATCTGCCGCTTTTCAAGTTCCATTCTGCTACGTGAATCGATTCACGACGATTCCCCCCTTCGCGCCCGTTGGTTCACCGATATCGATCGGATCCGGACCAAAGTTACTTCATCTAACTTGATCCTCGAACTCCCCAGCTTACTCTCCGTACGTTCTCACAATTTTCAGACACCTGATTCCACTTTCACCAACACACGTCGATATATAGACACGCTTCCCAATACCAGTTTTCACGATCGCTACAAAACCAACCAAGTCCATTAAAACGCAACTGAACTTACAGAAATTTAACACGCGCACCACGTATTCCTCCCGCTGCTTCGCGCCAATATGAAAACGTCACGACATATTCCGAATGCAATCACATTCCTCAATGCCTAACGCTGTTACCCGTTCAATTTCGTAACGTCACGATTAAATATCGATTTTTACAATACTACGTAATTTTAATAGTAAAAGTCAAATAGTAAGTCAAACAGAAACGTAATACATGGGTACGCGCGTAGTTACGATTCTCCGGTGACCAAACAAGAAACGGAGTGTACATACGCGTGAAAGAATTGAATCTGCTCCGAACGAGATACTTCGGGAAGAGTTTCCTTGGTTCCTCAATAAACCGATATTTACTCGCCGTTACCTGCGAATCCGAAGTTCGACTGGATCCTCGCGAACCGGTTTGCACATAAGCAACACGCGTACCACATCCGATGCGGCGAATACGAACGCAGAAACGCGACTGATTCACTCGCACGAGCGGACAGTGAATATCACAGAGGCTACAGGCTACGGAGAGAAATTCAACTATGTGGGCATGCCATGAGAAACACAACGACAAGAAAACCGGCACGCACGACGCGCCTCTTTCTGCCAAGCCTCTCTCCCTCTAACATCGGGATTCCCCCTACAGGAGCGTCGTCGTTTTTCTGTGTCTATCTCTTTTTCCATCTTTTCTTGTTTACCTTCGCGTGATCCGGTTAATTACTCGATTAACAATACCCAGCGTACGATACGAGCAAATTAAACTCTGCACAGAAGGAAAAACGATGCTTAACTCTCGTAGTCTGGGTTTAGCCACACTTTGCGTATGTATTTTGAGAGCTACTAACAGCCTATCTATTGCCCATGAGCCTATAGGATCGCGTAGAGGAGCTAAGAATAATTTGTGTGGGATGTCGAAGAGAAAGATGTTGTACTACTCGGCTAATGGACAAGATCAATTTTACAAGATACGTAAATTTAAATGATATCGCTAAGAAAAGATGATTGTGACGTATTGAACATTTCCTTCTGCCTGTTCCCTATAGTATTTACGTCGAATGTGAAATATTTATGAGTAGTATAAGGGATTAACAAGTCACGCATCTTTAAAGAGCTCCAACGCTCGACGTTTATCCCCTCGCTTTGATTACCCAGTTTTTATCAATTCATTATCCTCTCTCGTTCGTGGTGGACCGCGTAAAAAGACATCCCTTTAAAGCCTGCTTCCACCAAAGAAGAATACAAATTAATTTCCGTCCGCAAGACCTCGCGTTTACCACTCTGATTAATGGTCGTTCATTGGTGGGCCACGTTGTTGCGTTCCGTCCTCTTCTACCTTGTCGCCCGTCGGGCTTCGCCATCGGCGTCTTCAAACCCGACGAATTCAACCCTATTCGTTCGTCTCGCGCGGCAAACAATTTTTTAAACTCGCCGGACTCGTTCGTTAGTCACGACGGCAACGGTACGCCCCGTGAAAACGAGGATAAAACTTAATTCATAACCCGGCGCATAGCCTCTTAGTCAGGATGAACGCCAGGCTTCTAATTAATTTCCAAAAGATCTTCGCCCCCGGACGCAGCTGTAAAATATAACGCGGATGTTTCATTTCAAGCAACGTAGCTACGCTACATGGCTGCTTTCAAAAGTGTGCCGTATTTCACTTATTTAAGTTACGTTCAGCTCGGAATTATATCCATCGCAGTTTACAGTAAGCCATCGCATTGCAAATTATTTGATATTCCGTGCTAAATGCTAGACCAACCGAAAGAGACGAAAGACAATAATATTCTAATTAGAAGTATCATATTTTTTAATGAAGCAACTTCGAACCATCGCCTGAATTTATTGTCACTTATTCATCCACATGCCTCACAAAATTCTTTGACCACTTATATTACTCGTTTCCTAAGTTCTTAAGTTCCTTACAGTATCGCAAGTTGCATCACTGAGGAAAAACATTATACAATTTCTCATACGTTATTCAACTCACTTTAAATTTAGCTCATTTTCTGGTATGCACATGTATACTCAGAACCACGTATCAAATGGAAAAAGACTGCAACTGGATGTCACATATGTATGTTCCGAGCCGGAACCGTCGCGTCAGAGAATTAAGTGATTTAGTCGAATGTCATTATACGAATACTACGGAGTTTAATATCTCGGAATTTAATAATTAATTACTAACGGTGAGCCATGCTCTGTCTTTCACCAATTATTTACCGCGCTACTCTGTTTAATTTTCTTCTGCTCTTTCTCATTCGGTTGCCCATCACTCGTTTCTCGAGCTCTTATTTCCCTTCGATTCTCTTTTTCGCCTCTGACTTCTTTGACCTTTTTCCTGTTATCTCACCCAGCGCCCGGCCGGTTTCCCTGCTANCCGCGCTACTCTGTTTAATTTTCTTCTGCTCTTTCTCATTCGGTTGCCCATCACTCGTTTCTCGAGCTCTTATTTCCCTTCGATTCTCTTTTTCGCCTCTCACTTCTTTGACCTTTTTCCTGTTATCTCACCCAGCGCCCGGCCGGTTTCCCTGCTATCTTTTTTTTGTTGTGAACGTCGCTGTTTTCACCGGTGTACGAAAATTATGAATCTCTCGCAACGCTCTTTGTAGCCATCGCTCCTTCACGCCGCCTTTTATTCGCGACCTTAAATCTTCTGTCACCAGAGATAACTTGCTCATCCTACACCTTCACCGTCTTTGCCATCCCGTTTAGCTCCGCTAACTGCAAAAGATAAAAAATGACACCACCGATTCTATTTCACGGCTTACCTATAAGTATACTAATTAATAAACGGCGAGACTGTGCAATTTTTGGTAATTCGATAATTCATCGTAGAATTATTAAGAATATTTTACCGCTATTTCGTAGTTTTTATATTTTTATCTTAACCTGTTTTATTATAAGAAATATCTTCAATTTTTTGACACATCGACAGAAGTACGGATTGAATCGTCTCCTATTCCTCTCCGATTTTCTCCTGCTTGTACCTAACACTCCGACCGTGTCGAAATGTCGCATAACTTTTCAACTTGGTTCCTTTTCCGTTGTTCGACACAACTTAAGCTAAATGCTAGACCAACCGAAAGAGACGAAAGACAATAATATTCTAATTAGAAGTATCATATTTTTTAATGAAGCAACTTCGAACCATCGCCTGAATTTATTGTCACTTATTCATCCACATGCCTCACAAAATTCTTTGACCACTTATATTACTCGTTTCCTAAGTTCTTAAGTTCCTTACAGTATCGCAAGTTGCATCACTGAGGAAAAACATTATACAATTTCTCATACGTTATTCAACTCACTTTAAATTTAGCTCATTTTCTGGTATGCACATGTATACTCAGAACCACGTATCAAATGGAAAAAGACTGCAACTGGATGTCACATATGTATGTTCCGAGCCGGAACCGTCGCGTCAGAGAATTAAGTGATTTAGTCGAATGTTATTATACGAATACTACGGAGTTTAATATCTCGGAATTTAATAATTAATTACTAACGGTGAGCCATGCTCTGTCTTTCACCAATTATTTACCGCGCTACTCTGTTTAATTTTCTTCTGCTCTTTCTCATTCGGTTGCCCATCACTCGTTTCTCGAGCTCTTATTTCCCTTCGATTCTCTTTTTCGCCTCTCACTTCTTTGACCTTTTTCCTGTTATCTCACCCAGCGCCCGGCCGGTTTCCCTGCTATCTTTTTTTTGTTGTGAACGTCGCTGTTTTCACCGGTGTACGAAAATTATGAATCTCTCGCAACGCTCTTTGTAGCCATCGCTCCTTCACGCCGCCTTTTATTCGCGACCTTAAATCTTCTGTCACCAGAGATAACTTGCTCATCCTACACCTTCACCGTCTTTGCCATCCCGTTTAGCTCCGCTAACTGCAAAAGATAAAAAATGACACCACCGATTCTATTTCACGGCTTACCTATAAGTATACTAATTAATAAACGGCGAGACTGTGCAATTTTTGGTAATTCGATAATTCATCGTAGAATTATTAAGAATATTTTACCGCTATTTCGTAGTTTTTATATTTTTATCTTAACCTGTTTTATTATAAGAAATATCTTCAATTTTTTGACACATCGACAGAAGTACGGATTGAATCGTCTCCTATTCCTCTCCGATTTTCTCCTGCTTGTACCTAACACTCCGACCGTGTCGAAATGTCGCATAACTTTTCAACTTGGTTCCTTTCCCGTTGTTCGACACAACTTACCTATCTTTGCACTTCAAATTTCATATATGCAAGACGCTTTATCTCCTTTTATCCTATCCACCGTTTTTAGTCGTGAAAAACGTAATCGTAGCGCATCGATTTTCCTGTACTTTGTATTAGTCCAAATTTCATTAGAAACAATTGCTTAACCGATATTAAACGCAATTTTTTGTTATCCTCATAGACTGCATGTACCAATTTTTCTCTACTTGCATCGAACGTATAAGACTAAAACGTAGCCTCATTAACAATGAATATAAACCCTTCGTTAATCAACTCTTTATCCGGGTTGCTAACAAAATTACGGAAGTGGAAACGGCTGGTTCCTTCATGCCTGTGCCAGCACTCGGTGCTTGCTGTGGAACCAGTAGCACCTACGCAAAACGGGGAAAGGGTCGAACGTGACAGGCAGATGTAAAACGAACAGAATCCGTCGACGGCTCTCGTCTAGAATCTCAATTTCAATCGGCAGCTAGTTAGGTAAAATGAAGAAGGAAAGTTTGCGAGAACAAGAAGAGCACGATTCGAAAGGAAAGAAAATTTTCTAGAATTGACAATATAGTTCGTAATTTTTCTTTTCATTTTCCCAATTTTCCTTCATCAATCTTTCCCGATATTAAAGCCAGATGGAAATTCAGGCGAAACATTTCGCTCGCAATTTTCCGACGGATCCTATACCTACACCCAGTAGAAATAAAATCCAAAACGAAACATTGAACTATCGAACGTATGTACTGTCTGCGATGTGCCAAGCCTTTGTAAGGTCATACATTCATATTCATTTTAAGTAAATCTTACTTTAAACTTGATAAAAATGTAGCCATGTGCTACTTGTTCGTGCATTTTCCAATGCAAAAAATACTTAACACACATTATTAACCGACTGAAACTACTACCATTCATTAAAGTTAATGGCAATAAAAAGGATGTTCAATTTCCTTTTAATTCCGACATCTTTTCACTAAAAATATTCGTAAACTCATCTACGCTCGCAGGGTGGTAATGAGAGAAAATTTCACTCGGCACGTGTAACTTCATTCACAATCAATACAGGACGTCTCGTCTTTATAG
>SHCU01000441.1:0-23815 GCA_004307685.1 Ceratina australensis
AAAAAATTGACAACGCCAGAGATTGCATCGTTGAGCGTTTATTAATTAATCATTAAGCATGTTCATTGAGAGACGCGATTCGATTCATTGAAACAGCCCGGATTACTCAGCGGGAAAAAATTGTCGAGTCACTCGCTGAGTTAAGGCGGAGGATTCATCAAAAAAACGTTGACAGTCTTCATAGATCGAATAACTATGAATAGAAGATGCTGCGTCCTCGGAGGCAACAATGCATCTTATAATTTTCTATGAATACCGCGTCTATAAATATACCCGAGTTGCATAATTCGAGGAATGATCATCTTGTAATCGATCGGTTGAACTTTCAATTTCTTAAGCGGCAATTTACGAACCGGGTCAATTCGATTCGTGTTCGTATAAAAACGAAATATTTTCAAGCGTCCCGTGTCAATCGCGGTTCGAACTGTGTTTTCGTCTAATCTAAACGTGAACAGCGTCTCACTCGCGCTAACCAATGACACCTGTCGCGGAATCTCGAGATAAAGGGAGAAGAAGCTGTGACCCTCGCGACAGCCGGAGCCATTAAACGCGGAGGGAGAATCGAACCGGATGCCAGGCCTCGGACAAATCTGCATTTTGATCCGGCGATCCTATCGCCGACCGACATTACTGGAAACCGTGGCGTCATTAATTCCGCGCAGCCCCTTGTTGCTTAAACGAAACAGATACCGCGTCCATTAACCAGTCGTCCTGACGTATGATCTCGGCAGCTCTCGTTTCTTTGCTCGTTGATTTATTAATATCAATGTCCCATTCAATATTGTAATGCGGTCCCACGTTCATCTGATCCCGCCATCAATTCTGAGTACGCGAGCAATCATCTCGAGAGACACGTGCAGCCAACTGAATCCGATTTGCATCCATATTTTCATTAATAACCAATTACGAGTTTTAATAGTGTCCGGAGATTTTTTGTCAACGTTTCATCTCGCGTCCCACGTGAAACGCGTGTCGCGTGCAACGAGCAACGCGATAGAGCGAGAGAGGCCGTGCGATCCGCTCGCTGCCACGGAGGAGCCTAGCTCTTAACCGGCGTCTCTCCGCGAAACAAGTGGTCTAGCCAGTCCGAGCAAATTACCCACACTTATTCCGGCCGCGGTGTAGGTAACCCCAGCTTCTCGCGTATGTGCAAGGGTACGCGGCCGGGACGTCTTCATTCGACATCGACAGCAGCAGGCCGCGGTCTCCCCGACCTGTCCCGTTGCGCAACATTTTTCCGGCCTCGTCGATAATTATCGACTTCCATGCTACGAGATTCCACTCCCTTCGCCTACCGTTGAGACTTCAAATTCTACGAGAATATAACGTTTTGGAACTTTCGTTACTTCGAATTAATGAAGGTATATTACGCTTAGGTTGCGCATTCACCGGTTGTTTAAAAATCGTAGATTGAAGCAATCTGTCGAAAGACTAAATTTCCAAGCATGATCAGTACGGTGATCAATCTCGCTGGTAACTCTATTTAACAGTAATTGCGAATTAATATAACGCTCCGCGTATCCTCTTCAAGCGTTGACGCATCGAGACGGTTATTCCTCCGTAATTATAGTCCAGAACGGTTTCAACATCATATTATAAATCACCGAACGCTCCAATTTTTAACTGTTTACATTTACATGATTAATTAGTTAAATCCATATATTATTATTATATTATTTGCAATTGTTAAAGATTGCGAGCGAACTAATATTTAGTTTCTAGCGAATATTTGATTGTTCACTCGTGTAGACGAACCTTAGGAATATATTTCTATTTCTAGAGAGATCGTGAAGAATCGTTCGAGTTAATCATCCGAACGAACTGAAATGTGTTACAACTTTTCGGCGTTTAGCGTTACAACGCACTTCCCTATCCCTTTTGCGCACATTCTCCCTGGTTTTCTACTATCTACATTTCGCTACACTATTTAAAATTTACTTAATACTATTTAACAACAATAACCATATTCTTTAATGATGTCTGACGAAACGTTATAGACGTATTCCTCTTCCGTTCGTAACGGTGGACAAGAATCGTGGAAGTTCGAAGAGAAGGCGCGGCCCGGGTTTTAACAATCAGTCGACGTAAAAAAAAAAAAAACGTAGTCTCGAACTGTATTTAGAAACAGTCGATGTTCACGGCGATCAAATTATCGGTATAATTCAACCGCGAGCATTCTGAGCATTAAGCGAACGTCGTTTCCATCAATCTCCCGTCGGTGATCGCGGATCTACCTACGGTCTCTCTCGCGTAATCGAATTCCATCGTTAATTTGTACACGCGATTTCTGGGAGCCCGCTGGCTCGTTTCACGGCACCATTATTCCCCGGCAGTCCCAACGGGCAGCCGACCATATCGAAGTTCCTTTAAAGGCTGTTTTCGCCAAGGCTCGCCAATGATAAAACTACGCTCGTAATTGCGCGAGCCAGATTAATCTTCATTCGACTGACGCGCGCGTTAATGCGAACGGCAATAGGGAAAAACCGCTCGGAAGGTGGTGAACAGAGATTTTACCTGATAAAACAATTTCTCCGGCTACACGAACGAGGGATTTAACAAATGATTCCGTACGACTCGAGTACCGAGGCTCCGGTAGGCCGCCGGGGAGACCGAGGGGGCCGGATGCTCTCGTGACCCGAGGTGCAGAAAAATTCCGAAACTCGGAAGGCTCGAACGCGTATGAATTATTCCGCGGACGTCGACACGGCGCACGATACGCAATTAAGCCGGGGCCCCGATGAATTGCAAATACAGTCGTTAGCTCGGCATTACATTCGAATGCTTTCAAGAGCGTCCGCGAGCCACGAGCGGAATTTCAATCTCCCGGCAAATGGAACACCGCGGTCCCATGCCGCGAAACGTATAAAGGTCGGCATCGCGACGGTGCCTGGATGATGCCCCGGGTCGGTCGTTACCCAGGCTAAGTGGCCCCGCGTTACGGTGATCAGGGTAAGTGCTCCATATTCCGCGTGCTGTTTCGTCGAACGACCAGATAACACGCGAACTGGACCGCGGGTAACCGCGATTTACGACCACCGCCGGCCACTTGTCTTCCCCCACGTGGTGTCCCAGGTTAGATGCACCCTTCTCGGAAAAACGTTCACCCGATATTTCGTCCCGATCTGCAGTTCAACGAATTTCGTCGTTTCGCTCGTTGTAAATGTTTCACAATCATATTTTCATCTGTTAACGATTTAACGAACGAGCTTCTGAAACCTCGACCCAGAAGCCGGTAACCATCGCATCCACGGTTCGTCTAACGCGCATCGTCCTTGACTATTGTTATCGCTCATCCCACTTGTCCGCTTTCCACACGGCGAGGAACAACCCGTTCAAGGCTATCTCTCCCTCTTCGATCTCGCCTTTTCCTGAAACAGCCAGAAAAAGCATCCTACTTATGCTCGATGATGTTGTAACAAGCCTCCGGACGATTCAAGAAGACGTCTTGAGTTAGGGTTCCGTAAGTGACTCCGGACGTTCTACACGATCTTCGTATTTAGTACTTGCACAATTCATACATCGAACCATTATGTAAATCTGTTCGCAGTACACGGGTAAAATAATGTGGGAGTCTTAATTACCATGCGACTTTCCACGGTGGCTTGTACGATGTTATTATATTTTTCTAGCTCGTACACCTTTATGAAAGTTCGAATGTAATAAAGCCGACGGTTTCCCGATGATGCGATCTTGGTTGTGGGAAATTTTCGAAGGCTCACGGAAGCCGAGCCGACAATGAATCTAACCGCGTAACGTAATTGGGTAGCGCGAGAACGGTTTCGCAACGCGTCGTCTTGTCGCGTCTCCCGTTCCGGATCGAGTCAGTAAGTCAGTCAGTCAGTCAGCCGGGTTCGCTCAGCCGTGGGATTGGATCCCGACGTGCTAATGAGCGCCCGCGGTTACGCAACGCTCGTTAGAGCCTCTCCCCGGCGAGGATCGCTCGTCCTCGCCGGGCGTGCCTCCTTGCGACATTCCACGCCGACTCGTTTAGAAATAAGATTGCCCGGCGAAACTGACAATGAGTAGTAGTTACGTTTCGAGGAACGAGAAAAGAATAGCCTGAGGCCTCGCTTGACAGATGTGAAAACGACAATGCGAATAGCGTTCTCCAATTATTTTTTTTTATCTAAATATTACGTTACTTAAAGTTAACACTAGTTCTTTGTGTATACCTTTTTCAAACCGTATGCACATTTTTAAACCCAGGATGAACTGGAGGAAAATGATATCGATGAATTAATTTAACAACTATTATAAGAAAAGTCAAAAAATTAATTCTGGAGAAATGATTGAACTTAGTGAATAACGTGTTTGACGCCTCATGGTAGAGATAGTGTTAACACGTTCCCCAACGCATAAAATAAAATGATATTATATTTATCACGTTGGTTAAATTTGACATTTGTCGTAGGTATAATCGAATTGCGATAGACGTTGGCTTATGAATGCATTTGAAGCGCGTTCCGCGGTATCGTGACTCTGGATATTTATCTGTCCCTCCTCCTTTGACCCTAGCGGAGACGATCGTCCGCCGGGAAGTAATCGAGAGCCCCTTATTACATCGGTTGACTATCGGACGCTTGATTATTCTCGCAATGATGGATTAATTAAGTTGCCCCGGCCCGATGTTTCAAGCCGCATCAACAGGTGTCGGACGAGCACAATCGATTTCTCAATCAATCTCGAGTACCCCCGTACTTTCTTCGCTTCACCCTTTGTTCGAGCTCGCTCGCTCGCTCCGATCTATCACAAACATTCGCGCGGGCGAACCGGTGATTATCGCGTTCGACGAGCAGTTAGTAAAATGACGATCTATTCTCCGTTCGTTCGAGTTACTTATTAATTCGTTGAAAATTCTTGCCTCAGCGACGGAGCTTGTCATCGCGTAAAAGAAAACTTCCAAGTCGCTACGGACAGTGAAGTGGCTCCGGCTATAAATAAATCTGCATTTACTTTACGAGATCGAAAGATCGGGGGAAAACATTTTATTCCACGACATTCCTGCGCTCTATAGTCTTTCGTATCTTTGGTTATTACGAATTCGAAACCGAAAACCAGTTTGCGGATCGTACTTGAAAACGCCTCCCACAATCTAAATCTCCTTTTACTTCTGCGGCCCGATCAGAATTTCCATCAGCTAGTCCGGCAACGGTCTGTCCAATCAAAACCCGCTCGGGAACTCGGGACCGAGTAAATCCAATGAGACAGGCCGCGTACGGACAGCGCGAAACTGACACGCATTACGTACCTCGTAAACCCGCGTTCTCGACAGCTGCTTGTCGACTAATAAACGATAACGCCCAAAGATCGCAGTTGGAAAATCCTTCGCCCCGGTTCTCACGCTCGCACGCTCGCGTTTTCCGCTCGGCCTCTGCTGCTAATCCCCGCATATTTTTTTGCATACGCTCAACGTCCTTACGTTTCTATTACAATAGAACCAGCCGGCGAATATTTAATACATTTGCATCTTAACATCGGCAGGTTTCCTCTTATCGCAATAAACCAGGATTGCATTTATTAATCTAAGGAGGCTCGATGAAATACAGGTCGGGGAATTTTTTATGCTACTAATAAGAATGACTCACAGATAAATAAGATGTCTCCGTGCAACGAGAGAAAAGTGTATGTTATTTATGAAATGAATTGATATATGGGCACCGGGCCGGGTAGGCCATGGGGCAGCACGTTTCTCTCATTATGCCGGCCGTTCGAAAACCTAACTGTACAATGCACTCACCCCGCCCAAGGGGCCAGCATCCTCGCTTCCATGTGGACGTGGAACGCAGGAACGTGCTCGATTATTTCGCGGTGTCGAGAGGGAGCGTGCGAGAAGGTCGCGAACACCTCTCGGAATCGGTCACCTTGATTTACGGCCGTGGGTGCTTCACGCATCTTGTCTTCATCGATTACTCTCTGTTCAGCTCGAACGAATTTGGAAATGTAAAAAATCTACGGAAGAAGGATTGAAGATTTTTTGATTCAGAATCTGAAGTGTCTGTCATAAGTGACGCGATTTACGTTAAACAGTAAGAATCAGGATAGAACTTGCAAAGATAGGAGAGACCAGCTAGAGACAAGAGAGAAATGATTAACTCTTTGCACTCGAGAAATTTTTTCCTAAACATCTTCTGAATTCCCCAACATGTATAACAATTATTTTATATTCTTACAACTATTATATAACATAATAAGTACATCTTCAATTTTAATCAGTGATATATATTTTATTTCATAGAACAAATAGCGAACATGAATCACCTCTCGAGTGCAAAGGGTTAAAAAGAGACCTAGAGATATTATAGAAGCCACCTTGCATCGTGATAGCGTTAACAATCACTTCGATTTCCGACTCTCCCTTACCTGTATCATCTATCCATATAGATCAATGGGTCTAGCCGAAAGCCCAGCTTCCGCTCACGCGGCCACCTAATTGGACCTCTATTCCAGCTCGTTGATCGTGATAATGACATTTACATAGGACCCGGTATCGGTTTACGGAACTGGTCTGGCCGCGAGAACACGTTAACGAAACTAATCTCAATTAAGACTGAATCCGATAATGAGGGTCCGATGGCGGAGGCGCGTTCATCCATGCACGCCGGCGAACGAGACGGAGAGAGAGAGTGAAAGAGAGAGAAGTTTATCTGGCTTTCACATTCCAGCGAGCGCGAAACGATTTGCCTTGGTGCTTTATTAACGGGCTTTAATTGCGAGTGCAACAAACCCGGCGCCGTGTTTGGTGCCGATTAATCTCATTTGTCAGGACACTAGCCATGCACTTCCTAGTGTGGCTCCGATAGACTGTCCCTGATACCGGCGATCGGCACGATACAACCAGAGCCTGTGCTTATCGATCGATCGATAATTAAAAGTATCCGAGGCTTCCCGTTTATTCAGAAAATTACCTGGCCCGTTCCTATTCCCAATCCTAATTCCAACTACAATTTACTCTGTCTCCGCTTCATAGAACTTCCTATTCTTTCTCCAACATCCTCGCGCCGTTTAAGAAACTCGCGAATACCGTGTAGATACGTAGGTACATTTGTTTCGCGATCTTGTCGTTCGGTACACGAAACCAGTCCCGTTTTTTCAACGCGCAGTTCGTATCGGACAGGAGTTTCTTCCACGATAAGGTAGTTTTTCCAGCAACCCGACTCGTTCTGGGCTCATACGAATCCGTTCTTTGTTACATACCTTCGCGCGTGCAGCTATTTCTTGTCTCGTTTCAATCGTCGCTTGTCGAGTTAATTGCTCTACTAGCTACTAATAGCATCAGGGCACAGGAATTTGCTTGCGCGGACAATTTAAGCGTTCATTCAGGTCTAACCGTATCGTAGGAATTTAGTTGAGCGTATCCATCCTCGAAATCTGGTTACCGGACGTACCTTGACCCGCGCGTAGCTCGTCTTAACCTAGGCTACGCCGGAGGCCGGAATGAAAGAGAAGGTGAACGCAAATACGGCGTAAATCAAGGCTCGTTCCGCGCACGCAGGCACGTACGCACGCGGGTGAAATCAATCGGACCGAGTGATCGAAGATCGCGAGGCTGGTATCAATAACCCCAATCACCGAGTCGTTAAGGGATCGCGGTCAAGCAGGGCCCTTAACGATGCAATTAGAACGCAACGAGGGTGCTCGAATTAGGGTTGATAAATGCCGAGGAACGCCCCCGCTCCGCTCGCTCGCAATCAGAGGCCGACGAATTTATTCGGTACGTAGACGCAATATACCGACTCGGCTCGCGTCATTAATCCTCTGTCGCGGCAGTAATAAGCCCTTAATCTTCTCCGACCCAGCTACCAGAGTAACACCGTACACCCCCTTGCAAAAGTATCAGGCTCATTGAAAATTATGTAAAACCGAATCGTCGGTTTATTAACCCTTTGCTTATCCTACGTCGAATCTCACTCGATGTCAGATTTTATCTCAGGAGTTCCTGTGTCGAGTCTCGTTCTACGTATTTAAAAAAAAAAATGAGCATGAAATGTAATTCGGAATGCAAAGGATTAAAATCGCCAAGAGTTGCTAGTGACTTTTTTTTATTGTAAAAAAAACGACGTGTTTGTTTATTTTATTTGGAACGATTGTTTCGTAGAGAATAAAAGGGTATGCGCATGGTATTCCACGGATGCGCTTCTCACGCGGTCACCGCGACGTTATTTACGATCGTAAAGACACTTTTAGCGCCGCCGCGATTAATAAAGCTAATTAATGCGGTTAATAAATATCGGACCGGCCGCGTTAAATCACGCCGAAGGCCGGGCACCGGCAGGGGCTTCTGCGGATTCTACGTGCGGATTCTTTTTCTATTTCCCTCACTTCCTCGCTCTTTGCAACTAGTCTCAGCTTTCTTATTGTCGAAGCCGCGAAGTTGATGGAGTATTGTCCTTGGCCTGAGCATCTTTTTAATCAATATAATATACGAGTTTAACTAGGAGCATTTAATCCCTTTCAAGCTGTTTCGCGTCTCGTGTTGAATTTTAAATCTCGGTTATTTTTAAATCAACTGGTATGTAATAAGGAATTAGTACTTTATTATCATGTGTTTCGCTTGAAGAATTTTTTTAATGTTCCCCAACGTGGGTGCAGAGTTCCATAAATGGTCGGGTTTAACAGTGTGCAATTTCAATTCGTTTAAATGCACCATAAAAAGTTCGGATTTATTTCTGCCGCGCCACGTAACCGGTGAAGGTGAAAGTTCGAGGATCGTCCGCGGTGTCCTGTAAATCATTTAGCTCGCGAGGGACTGAAACAACAGGCGTTTGCATCACCTCGAGGGTTTACCGATTATCTTCGGACCCATCGTGACAGATTTTGTATCAATTACAAATTAAATATAATTTAACGCAGCCAAAGATTTTATTGCGAGCATCTTTGATCTTATCTAAAATTTGTAGATATTTCTTGGAAATCGAATTTCGAGGGCGACGACGAGTACCGATGAGCCGGACGTCAATTATACCAATTACGCGGACATCGCGGCAACCGAAAAGCGAAACCACTCGTTAAATCGAGGTTTAATATCCCTCTTGGACTCACCGCGAGCAGGGAACGTTGCCCGGCTCCTGCTGGGCTCTCAGGGTCGCCCGATTCGAAGTAAGGTCGCGTCAAGGCCGCGCTCAGTTGCTCTTTGTAACTTCACAAATAGTTAAACACGATGTGTTTCCGATACGTTACGAGTTATGTTAATAGCGGCTGAAACGATACTTGAGAAATCGTATGAACCTCGTTTTGCAACCGAGGCAATTTTTCATTAATGCTCCTTTTACCTCGTTGTCCCGAGATCTCGTATCTGTCACGGGCATCAATTACTTTTATTTGTCGGCGTACTTTCTAATGATCTTAAGCATGGAATAATCCGTTTGAACGTTGCAACTCATATTACTGACAACCCGACGCAACGTCCTTCAATTCTCAATTCTGAAATCTTCGGGATTGATTATTTCCCCTCGAAGCATGTTTGCTTAAAATGATCGTTTTTCTAGTTTCTATATTCGTCTCGAAATTACTTACTCTCATCCCCTGGAATCTTGACTTTCGTCCGACACGATGCATTATCCACGTCCGATTTTAAGCCGTCGATTATGCGCGTCGGTATTTACGCGCGGCGGAAACATTAAACGATTTTTCTTCCGTCCGACGTTAATCGCGTTGCGCGAGCAGAAATGATTTTCTTAAGCGATCGACGTTTAAGCTCGCCGAGGCACGAATAAAGAGTTTAGGCGTGGCTATAAGTTGAATAATCGATTATATTTGGTAAAACATTTACAAGGTAATAAGACTTTTTTTTGTTCATTTAACGTTATTACATTTACAGGCAAGGCATCCGTCAAAGACCGTACCAACTCTATAGTAATCGTAGTAATTGTATAATGTTTACTTAATAAGAAAGTATTTATACCATCGAATTATCTTTATCGATAATCGCTATCAATATTTAATATAATTACGGTAGCGCTACTCTTATTAATTCTTTTCTCAGGAACAAATACATATTCATTTTTCTGTTTCATCTCATTTATATATATATAATATATATACCATCGTTTTCTGTGTTGCTTTTAATCTTTAATATACATCAATTCGCGATTACATTTAACGGTGTTTAGAGAACTGCACTCCGCGTAGGCAACACGAGAATTTGGACACAATCCTTTTTCCGAGTGCGTATGCCCCCATGCGTTTCGTGGACGATCGAACGGACAAAGAAAATATTTGTAGCAGTTATCATAGAGAGTATGTACGACGTTTATTGTATGTGTTTACGTATATAAAAGAAAAGAGAGAGAGAGAGAGAGAGAAAGAGAGAGAGAGAGAGAGACAGAGAAATGACAAGACGGAAGCTATCCGTCGAAAGGCGGACAGATAGAGACAGGAAGAGAGTACGTAGCATGTCGTGTTTGCTGAACTATTGCACTATACTGATTCACGGTTAACTAGGCTGCGAAAGCTTGTGTGGACTCTCCATGCGGCCACTCGTCTTATATACTTTGAACGTGACAATATCTCCGACTGAAACATTGCTGGAATTGCTTGCCTCGAAATTACATCCCAAGCTTCGGATTTAAAAAATAAAAATTAATTATGAAGACCTTTTGAAAATGAAAACAAACCACGTTACTGACATCGAAATCGTTTATTAATAATCTTGTAACATTCAACGATTAAAAGTACGCAAGTTCCATTCTGAACCCGGTGCTTAAACATTTCCAGCAGCGTTCGAGTCGAAATGCCTAAGCTAAGAATCACTCTGAGCGACCAGTGATCCATTCAAAAAACGGTCTGCTCGTTCTTACCGAGTAGACGATCGAGTTAAAACGGAGAGGGAAAATGGATACGCGTATTGCGTTCGTTTAAACAATCGGCGAGTCGTTCGTCAGAACCCCCTTCTGCCTCCCACAACCCCTGTCGATGGAATGTTACTCTGTGTTTTCACGGACTCGAGAGTTATGGCCATTGATCATCCCCGTAAAACGTACTTTACACAGTGGCGCGTACAGCCCGAGTCGATAAGGGCCACCGCTAAAGATGATCGATTAATCAAACGAAACGACACCCCTAAATGCCCAAAGAATTTCGATGGAAGTAAATTCGAATAAAATTTCAAGCAACGTCCTCTCACCGACTCGTTCCGTACATACTTATACATATACGCATTTATATAATAATAATATTAATAATAATATATCCTCTGTATATCGCGTTGAAAGCAACTCGATTCGACGTTCTCATCTTCGTGATAAACTATGTACAAAAAAACAACTCGCGATAAACTAGTTTCCACCCCTTTCGTTTCGACGTCAGTTCGGGGAGCGAAAAATACTAATAATAAAACAAAGCATAATGCAACGTAATCGTGGACAAATATTTAACGAAATAGAATGAGAATGATCTCTGTGACGGTCGGCGCGATCCATCATCGAATTCGTTGGAACGACTCGTTTGGTCCAACAGAGAGAACAGTTTACTGTCCAATCAAAGAGAAACAAAAACGACGGGAAGAAATTTTGCACGCGTGTTTACACACCGCTACGTGTATTACGATAATAATAATAATAATAATAATATTAATAATAATAATAATAATAATAATTAATCAGTGTTCTTTGGTAACACAGTGATGCGTCCGGAGACCACGAATACGATTTCGACGTATTGTCCGATCGTGACAAGATGGTCCCGATTAATAGTATGCAGCTTTGGCCGAGGATCATCTCTTCAGCAGAGATTAACGATTCCAAAACTTGTTCTCCTTTGTCAGAGATAATCCCGCGAACTCAGAACAACGCGAAACAATCAATCCATCCATTGTTCCCGAATCTTCGACAGATATAAACTTAATCAGAAACTTGAGAAACGAAGTCCCGAGCATTGGAATCCCCAATATCCCCGAGCAAATTTGCACAATTCAAAGTACTATACTCTCATATACACGAATTCGTACGTACGACAATCATCGATCGACTGATCGTTTCCGAGGAAAATTCCATCTTGTCCTTCGAGCTTACGTATGTACACGATCCCTCTATGTACAACGGTGACTGAAACTTTCGACCGGCTCGACGCGACGTGCCGAGGAGGCTCGGGTCCCGTTTCGGGATACTTTCACGATCAGCCGTATCTACATAACAACAGCGACCTGTGGTAGGTCGTGAAAATCGGCTACGACGTTCCGTACGCATAGTTGCAGCATGCTCTGATCGAGAAAAACGGTCGCGTGGCTAGTAAGATTCGCCTGAACGATATAAAAACTGATACGACGCAGCCAGGTTCTTCGATTCGTGACTCCGTTGTTATCAGACGACAAGCGTCACTCGGTCTACCGGTTGAATCTCGTTTATTATACTGTAGTTTGTTAACTGTACCGCTTCTTTTGAATACTGCTTGAACAGATCTCTGAATTGTTTAGAGGAGTCGTTTAAGAAACCGCTGGTGTCTTATAGTTTTTATACCTTCGAGGAACGATCGATCACGTCGGATCTCGCAGGCACCCTCGCACGCACGCAGCACGCACTGTCTCGTAATCTCTTAAGCTTAAGCTTATCGATAGTTAAGTAAATATCTGTAAATCCTCTCTATGTACACCCTGTTTGAATAGTTCCCTTAAACCTAGCCCGAAGGACACCACCCTCAGCGTCCTCCGGTGATCCCCTCGCTTGGAACTCCAGCGAAATCCAGTCCTCCTCCTCCTCCTTTTCCGTTTAATCAGTCCGGGCTTGATTAACATCTCACGTCCATCGGGTTAAGTTTCGTTGGGTTTAAAGCATCCATTTCGTTTCCGGTGAAGGACAACAGTGACCCTTGATTAACGGTCGGTAATAATTCCGTTTGCGTGCCGGCGTTCAAGTCTCCGGCTTCCTACGAGAACTCGTTCGACTCATCCTCGCTGCTACTTGAAAAGACTTACAGGCCGAGCTGGTCACCGGCTAAGTAAACGTAACTCTATGGTTGTTGAAGCAACAATTGCTCGAGCTCGTCGGCCGACCTCAGTAAAAATGCCGCGGACTCTCGATATCCGGTGATCAGCTGCTTGACGGCCGTCATTTCCGTCGCGTTCAGCTTGTGACTCAACAGTGGCTTGGTATTCTTCATGCTCAGATCCGTCGGCCCTAAGTTTAAACAATCGGCGAGTCGTTCGTCAGAACCCCCTTCTGCCTCCCACAACCCCTGTCGATGGAATGTTACTCTGTGTTTTCACGGACTCGAGAGTTATGGCCATTGATCATCCCCGTAAAACGTACTTTACACAGTGGCGCGTACAGCCCGAGTCGATAAGGGCCACCGCTAAAGATGATCGATTAATCAAACGAAACGACACCCCTAAATGCCCAAAGAATTTCGATGGAAGTAAATTCGAATAAAATTTCAAGCAACGTCCTCTCACCGACTCGTTCCGTACATACTTATACATATACGCATTTATATAATAATAATATTAATAATAATATATCCTCTGTATATCGCGTTGAAAGCAACTCGATTCGACGTTCTCATCTTCGTGATAAACTATGTACAAAAAAACAACTCGCGATAAACTAGTTTCCACCCCTTTCGTTTCGACGTCAGTTCGGGGAGCGAAAAATACTAATAATAAAACAAAGCATAATGCAACGTAATCGTGGACAAATATTTAACGAAATAGAATGAGAATGATCTCTGTGACGGTCGGCGCGATCCATCATCGAATTCGTTGGAACGACTCGTTTGGTCCAACAGAGAGAACAGTTTACTGTCCAATCAAAGAGAAACAAAAACGACGGGAAGAAATTTTGCACGCGTGTTTACACACCGCTACGTGTATTACGATAATAATAATAATAATAATAATATTAATAATAATAATAATAATAATAATTAATCAGTGTTCTTTGGTAACACAGTGATGCGTCCGGAGACCACGAATACGATTTCGACGTATTGTCCGATCGTGACAAGATGGTCCCGATTAATAGTATGCAGCTTTGGCCGAGGATCATCTCTTCAGCAGAGATTAACGATTCCAAAACTTGTTCTCCTTTGTCAGAGATAATCCCGCGAACTCAGAACAACGCGAAACAATCAATCCATCCATTGTTCCCGAATCTTCGACAGATATAAACTTAATCAGAAACTTGAGAAACGAAGTCCCGAGCATTGGAATCCCCAATATCCCCGAGCAAATTTGCACAATTCAAAGTACTATACTCTCATATACACGAATTCGTACGTACGACAATCATCGATCGACTGATCGTTTCCGAGGAAAATTCCATCTTGTCCTTCGAGCTTACGTATGTACACGATCCCTCTATGTACAACGGTGACTGAAACTTTCGACCGGCTCGACGCGACGTGCCGAGGAGGCTCGGGTCCCGTTTCGGGATACTTTCACGATCAGCCGTATCTACATAACAACAGCGACCTGTGGTAGGTCGTGAAAATCGGCTACGACGTTCCGTACGCATAGTTGCAGCATGCTCTGATCGAGAAAAACGGTCGCGTGGCTAGTAAGATTCGCCTGAACGATATAAAAACTGATACGACGCAGCCAGGTTCTTCGATTCGTGACTCCGTTGTTATCAGACGACAAGCGTCACTCGGTCTACCGGTTGAATCTCGTTTATTATACTGTAGTTTGTTAACTGTACCGCTTCTTTTGAATACTGCTTGAACAGATCTCTGAATTGTTTAGAGGAGTCGTTTAAGAAACCGCTGGTGTCTTATAGTTTTTATACCTTCGAGGAACGATCGATCACGTCGGATCTCGCAGGCACCCTCGCACGCACGCAGCACGCACTGTCTCGTAATCTCTTAAGCTTAAGCTTATCGATAGTTAAGTAAATATCTGTAAATCCTCTCTATGTACACCCTGTTTGAATAGTTCCCTTAAACCTAGCCCGAAGGACACCACCCTCAGCGTCCTCCGGTGATCCCCTCGCTTGGAACTCCAGCGAAATCCAGTCCTCCTCCTCCTCCTTTTCCGTTTAATCAGTCCGGGCTTGATTAACATCTCACGTCCATCGGGTTAAGTTTCGTTGGGTTTAAAGCATCCATTTCGTTTCCGGTGAAGGACAACAGTGACCCTTGATTAACGGTCGGTAATAATTCCGTTTGCGTGCCGGCGTTCAAGTCTCCGGCTTCCTACGAGAACTCGTTCGACTCATCCTCGCTGCTACTTGAAAAGACTTACAGGCCGAGCTGGTCACCGGCTAAGTAAACGTAACTCTATGGTTGTTGAAGCAACAATTGCTCGAGCTCGTCGGCCGACCTCAGTAAAAATGCCGCGGACTCTCGATATCCGGTGATCAGCTGCTTGACGGCCGTCATTTCCGTCGCGTTCAGCTTGTGACTCAACAGTGGCTTGGTATTCTTCATGCTCAGATCCGTCGGCCCTAAAAAGTGAATTCAATCATATTAGATTCCTATGTCTTACAGATTTTCATTAAGCTGATACTTGATTCAGGCAAATGATTTTAAGCAACAACGAAATGCCTCGAGGTTTCTACTGTAAAGCAGAGGGTGCGGTGAAACGTAAAATCGCACGCGGGAATCATGCAAATAAAATGAAACACCGATAAGCATTATTACTTTGTGTACCGTTGCTCAGTAGTCCTGACGTGAAGCTCTGAGTCGGGTAGAGTCCCGCGGACAGTGTCGGCGGGACCGTGGTGGGTCCGGCGCGCTGGAACGCCTGGCTGAAATTCGGTCTGTACATCGCTGTCGGCGCGCCGCCGCTGGCGACTCCGTTCACCGTCGACGAGCTGACTATCGTCGCTTGGCTGTGAACAACAAAAAAAATCGTCGTCGCTCGTTTTAGCGATTATCCATTATGCGTAGCAGTTGTAATGTATCGGCTCCGATTCCGCCTCCGGCCTTTCTTTCGCTCGGTGATCTTTGACCGTCTAGGCGGCTTTATCTCCGGCTCATTGCGCCTCTGTGAATGAGACCCGAGAATGGAGGACCGATTACGAGGCTAGAGAACGTGACTTCTTTTAGCTTTGATTCTATTGTTAATCGTCTGTCTCTTAAGTTTCTTTAACTACCAGGCCGGAGCTTGTTTTACTTCGGACTTGAGAAACGTCCAGTTAAAACGTGAAATGCAATTATAGGTGTGCAACGTCGTCGCGATGTTGGAACGGACGCGAGAATAATTTTTTCCTACGATTTAATACAATGGGTAAAGGTGAACGTTAAAATTAGTTTTAAACGGAAATAGTATCGATTAAAATGCTGCTCGACCGGGCTAAACGAATTTCACTACTTTTACTCGAGTAACAGCTCGATAGCATCCTCACGTGTAAAATCGAATTAAATATGACCTCGTCTAGACGGTCTTCTCCTACTCGAAGGATTGCACGACGCGTTTTTATCTCGAAAATTATGTTGTAACATGAACGTGGCTAATATTAAATTGACGCTAGACGTGATTCACTTGAACAGATACTACTTATCGGTATCAATTCCGTAGTTAACCAATGAATTTATTTTCTCACGAAACCTTGTACGCTTTTTATAATTACGCGATTACTACTGGACGAGCGTTATTTAAAGTTTTACTAACCTCATGAGACCCTTGCTGTCCGCCGGCGTGAGCAGCTTCGACGCTGGCGTCAGGGACAAGGGCGTGGAGGAGAGGGTGCTGCTCGGCAAGTTCGCCAAACTGGTTAACGGCGCCAAAGACGTTAGCGATGCCGGCGGTGTGTCCTCCCTCTTACCCGGAAGTGATTTCACCGGCGTACTCGAGAAATGCTCCAAACTTGACCGGACATCCGTTTGCTGCAACGAGGAGGAGCCAATCTTAGAGCCGTGGAGTTAAATTATACGCCGTCGAGAATATTTTAAAACTAACTCGCAGGGAAACGAGTTTCCTGTATACTTCCTAACAAATTCGTAATTTAATAAGCTCATTAAACTTAATTCAGAAATTAAACCTAAGGGTGATTCATCCTGACGCGTGTTAAATATTAACTACAGGACTCGCTTAAAAGTAACTAACAATTCTGAATCATCTGACACGCGACTTACGCGCGATCGTTAACAGGTCTCGTTACGAACACGGGACACGACTTTTGGATCGCTCGGTAAACGGTTCGTAATCGGCGATTGGCCGGAGCGCCCCTCCGCGAGTGACCATTATCGGGAGCCTCGCGTTTTTAAGCGTTCTGACCCAGTTTTCGCCAGTGGCGATCGAGGATCAGTTTGGTTCAGCGCGAAAATTCCACCGTGGGTAAAACGAGGGCAACGTGACGTTTCCCGTACCTGCTGAACCTGCACGCGGTCGTACACCTGCTTGTGCACCACCCTCAGATTTTTCTTCCTCATCCTCGATGCTACCTATCACCGTCGTTTCATCGTCGACCGATTCGCACCATCCTATCACTGGCTGCCGGCACCTTCGCAACTGCACCTCACCACCACTTTCTCAATGATCCACGTGGATCGAATCACTGATCCGTCGTCGAACGAACGATCCATCGGTTAACGCGAGAGTCATCTTCGAGCGACGGAAAAACGTTCGGTAGGAGAACGAGTCGGGCCGAACGAACGAGGCGTGAGTAACCTCTATCTCTGCCCGGGGAAATGAAGAAGAAAGCAAGGGGAGGTGCGTGTAACGCGGGAAACGCGAGTAGCTCGCGGGCAGAGCCGCGCGGTGGAATGAAATCGTCGCCGAGAGAGGAGGAACGGATGTAGGGAGGTGTTTTTATGAAAGGCGAGCAGTGTGCGTTGACGTCAATTATATAGGTGGCCACGGCAGATAGCTGCCGCTCCGTTCTCGAACCCCGGTCTTTTCTCCTTAATGGGTTAGGTTTAGGTCGCTGGGGTTATCGGTCTCCCTCCTTCTATACCTCTTCGCCTTCTTCTTCTTCTTCGTTACGTTAAGGATTTTCAAAGTTGATAAGTCTCTAGTCTAGGAGGGGAAAAGTAGGTGTACGGTGTCCACGACGGCAGGGGGAGGATTAGGCGAGCCGACATGCGAGAACGTCGCCCACGCGTTTCACCATGCGACGACGCGGCGAACTTCGTTTTTTGTCTTTCTTTCAGGGTGAACGAACCACGATGAAAGGTAAAACGAGTCGAGATAGAAGAAACAATACGAGAATTAAGAAAAGATCGTACGTATCGACGAAAATCGATAAAGCGATACGCGTTTTGGAAATTCGAAAACGTTCACAGATTTCATGGATGAAATTGAAAAATTTGCGCGCGGCACGTATCGGGCGCACAAAGACTAATTTCCTGCACGATTGGAAAATACCAGCGAGGAATTGTTCGCGGGTGGAATTTGAAAATTTCGGCGACCGGTTCACGGCGTATTGACAACTCCCCGCGTTCGCCAGCGAACGGAGAGCGTTTAGATTTTTCCGTCTGTCCTACGCGTGGAACGTGTACGCGTTGCATCAGAGTGGGAGAGGTGCGCGACCCACGAGGTTATCACCGCACCGGCCTCTCTGTACTCTGTTGTACCTATATCAATCCTAGCTCCAAAGCGTTGCGCAGGAGTTCTCTCTCCCTCCTTCGGATCTCGATGAGCGATAATTTTTATGCCCGGAGCCAGTTTTATGGAAGACTCGTGACACGCCGTTGCGTCATGTGGATTACCAATTATTAGCTAATTTCGTTGGGGTATTGCTTAGACGCGATACTTTATACGAATTAATTAAATATTTCAAATTTCGATGATCGTTTCATTGATATTGACACAGAAAATCTGTGGTTATTTTCGACTTGGAAGCGTCCGAGAGGTTGCGAAGACATTTACATGTCAGAGTCAATGTTGCAATACCCTTCACGTGCAATGTCTGGATAGAGTCATATTAGAATCACGTGATGATCTCTAACGCATGTTGATCCGCGGTATCGTCGTTAGAAGTACGGCTTATTAAGTACAACGAAAACAAAACTGTGTCATCGTTCGATAAAATCGACTTATACAATTCATTTCCTATCCAGGCTTAATTGCCTTCGTTTATTACGAAATCAGAAAATAAATGTCTATCGAGGAACGGGATTGGAATGCTCGGAGTCGTGTCTCGTGTTCTTCGCGAATATTTCTGGCGTTCATGACATTGGAACGATAAACGAGTCGTTATCTCTTCGGTTAGATCGAATCGATTCCGCGATAAGAGTTCGCGTTAAGGAAAAATCGTGCTTACTGTTAATTCTAATTTCTACTCACCGTGGCGGCCGGAAGAGTTGGCATGGGCTGCGAGATAGGCTCCTTACCGAGTTTCATACGTTTCGCGTTGTCGCTTTCATTTTCGCAGGCCGTTGCCAAAATCTGCTCGGCTTGCACGGAGGTCAAGTGTGCCGGAGTGGGCCTCGCCTAAAACGAAACGGTGTTCACGTGATCGTCGCATACCGAACAGCCTTGGGGCTTGACTCATCCGCTGGAAATTCCTCTCGCACAGACACACATAGCAAAACACTTCCTAATTCAAACAACAATAATTTAGCATTCGAATCGAAATTAACTATCGTTCCTTTTCATAAATAACACGATTCGTCCCTCGCAAACGCTCCTTTACAAGCTTTCGAATTAAAATAAAGAGATCGAACTCACAGCATCCCAGGGTGCGCCCTCCCTGCCACGTTTGTTCCTTCGACAGCTCTTCAGGTACGTTCTGATCCTCTTCCTAGCCCTCTCTGCGAATTCCGGGAACTGCCTGGTGCAACTGTCGATTATCGCCTGTATCTTCTCCTTCGGTTGCTTCGAAATGGGCACGATGC
Organism: Ceratina australensis; assembly: GCA_004307685.1. NCBI lineage: Eukaryota > Metazoa > Arthropoda > Insecta > Hymenoptera > Apidae > Ceratina > Ceratina australensis. The sequence continues at coordinate 19,708 of SHCU01000441.1, forward strand.
GGTCCAAGTTTTCGTCGACGAACAGCCTGACGAACATCTGTGAGACGATAGAGAGGCGCGTGCAGAAACGGAATGAATTAAACGAGACCGTGGCACTTCGCCGCCGTCGGAATTAAGGATTCCGCGGCGGTGCTGGTGGTGGGGACTCTATTAAACTAATTGTAATTAATTAAGGAAGCGGCCCGGCCATCTGCGGGGCCGGCGTGGATTTCAGCTGCACAGGGCTAGGGAAAAGGAAAGGTTGGTTTCATAAAACTTTACGATAATTGTGGGTTTTTCGGGACGAGGGAAGTCCAATAGCGGACGGCTTAGCGTTCATTTCGAACACCCGCTCGTCCGCGTTTTTCTCTTACGAACGCGCGAGGGGCGAAACAACAACTTCGTATCTTTTTACGCGGTTACACAGCGCCCGGCTAATGCTGCCCGCAATAAACTCGCCGTTTCCGGTTTAATGCAACTCCTCGCGCCTCCCCCTTCGCCGCGGTTTCCAGGTGTTCCGCCGTTTCTACGGACGTTTAGCCTGGATAATTACACGAAAACGATCGCCCCGTGATGCGCTCTGACCGGGATATGAAACTTCTGTACCCGAGATAAAAAGAATAATACACGGCCAAATGAGAATTAAAGAAAAAGGAAAACGAACTGTAAAGTCCAATCTGGTTTTCGATTGAATTTCAGTAGGAAAATTTCTTTCTGTCGTTACGAAACCGAGACGCAATTTACATGTGTATTTTAACCCTTTGACTGCTGAGTCCTCTGAGCCGAAGCGGTTCGCATGAACGGCGTGCGGGTGGCAATAGCTATCGCTTCTATGTAGCATCTTTGCGTTAATTGTAGCAAACATTAGAAACTTCGCGCTTATTTATTGCGGGAAGTCTTGCGAGGGCCAGAAGTCTCGAGGTTGAGGGTATATATTGTACAGAGCGGTAAACGATCGAAACCATCACCGAGCGCACATACGTCTATATCGACGACTTGTGCCGGACGCATATATAGGCCACAGCGATCGCTTTCGCACATTTGCGCCCATACTAGTCAAAGGGTTAATTCACCATTCGAACTTACGTTGAAAGCTTTTTGACGTTCGGGGTCGTGGTATCTGGGGTCCAGCCTATCGTCCAGCCTCTCGTCGGCATCCTCGTCGTCGTCGTCCTCGTCCTCTTTGTTACCGCTGCTGCTGGTCTCGTCGTGAGCGCTTCCAGTACCCTCGCCGGGCGGGCTGGACTCGCGATCGCGCGAGGGCGTCGCGGCGAACGTCGGTGGCGGCGTCTTTTTAAGTCCCATCGCGTACGACGCCCACAGGGATGCCATGTCCTCGCCGCCGACCACCGCGCCCAAATTTGGAATCGTACCGGCCGGCATGTCCACCAGATCCGACGAACCGTTCCGCGAATCTGAAAATCGAACGTCGTAACGATTAACCATTTGCCCGTCGGACAATTAACCAGTTAACTGCGTTCGACGTGTGTACACGTCATTCTAAATATATTTCGATTAATATTGATAATCCGTTTAAATATAAAGAGACTCGTATAAGACAATTGATTTTATTGTAACATCGCTCACATGAATTCTGTAGCTGTAGAGTTTATTGAATTAATTGATAGCATTCAAAGTTAGATTTTTTATATATTTATTATAAATTAGTAGAAAATAAGATTTCTAAAATTAAATTCCGCACTTAAAGGGTTAACGCTAAAGGTACCAAGAGATATCAAATTCACTATAAAATCGTACACTCATTGTTATTTCTTTCGTTTATTTGGATCACCGTAAATTCTTATGTTAACCGATTATTATTATTTTCTTCAATATTAAGAATTTCTAAAAATTAACGTTTATTTCGTGAAGGGTCACTTGTCCATTTATGGTAAAAATAGATGTACGTGTTAAATCTTTATCTAATTAAATTACTAGTTTATTGGTTGTTATTGTAACGTCGAATCTGCACGTTTTAAATTGACAATCGCTGCATTTACATGAGGCAGACCGTGAACTTTTTATCGGCGCATCTAGAACGGCGTCTGTCAACTTGTTGCGCCTACCCAACCACCGCGAAGACAATTCGAATAACCTCGCCGCTTTTCCGCGCGCTCTATCGATTCCCTTCGAACGTTTCCCTTTTCAAATCTCTGGACCGTGTTCATTGTCGGGCAAATATTGGCGTAGCCCCTTATTGTGTCGTACGCGTATCCGTCGAACATCTTCGTTTTGATAATCGCAACTTGAAAACGTTCAACGAAGCGACTTTAATAGCTCGAGGATCGTAACGAGATTGATGGGGTATTTTAATTTAATCCTTGGACGGTGTCCTAATTAGACCGGGGAATATCGTAGTCGCGTGAACGGTGTTTATGACATAAATATAATAACGATGTCACGTTTGAATTGCGTGACGCCGCTGATTAAGAAACGGTAAGTCGCTCATTCTCGCGCTACGCGTATGATGCACGATGCTATTAGCGTTACAGTTACCCTCGTTCACGATGAAGACGAGATAATTCGAGTTACACGCTGTGTACATATTATCCTGAAACGAGAGCGATGCATCAACCTGCTCCGCGGGTTCTATGTACAAATTTCGGAATTATTCCGCGCCCGTGTATAGAGTAAACGCGAGACAGATAGTGGTCGCGTTGTCTGGACGCCGGTGAGACGAAGTGAGAAGTAGAAACCAGAATTTGGATACCGCCTCGAAGCTTTCCCTGTTATTCCGAATGACTAAAATTGCCGGCGGTCGAAACACCGTTGCTATTTACAGCCTTGACTCGAACGTATCCTGGCCGTGCAAAAAGGCCGACCTGTTTCCAAAACCCGTAATAAGAGTCTAAGTAGATCCCTACCATCGGGTTTCGAGGAAAAAGGCACGCCACCAGTCCCGGGAGAACGTACGAAGGTGCTTTCACGAGGATGTTGCGCCGAGGACAGGTACCGAGCCCGACAGGCTACACTATCGTTCACAAGTTTTCCACGATCAAAGTTTCGAACGAACATCGTTCGCCGTCGTAAAGAAAAATTTGCCCGATATCACGCAGCAAAGCTTCGCCGTCAATTAACGCTGCCTGTTAATATTATTTAGATATCGTCCGATTGGCAATCTCGCTGATACCGAGTAAACGAATTTAAAAAAAAAAAAAATAGATTTGAGAGCGGCTTGTTACGAATGATAAGGATGGCGAAACGGTGCATACTTCTGCGCGATAGTGTACCTACGCGCGAACCCGGCCAACGTGCAACAGCGAATCGTAGGTAGGGAGCGCCGCAGGGGAACCGTAAAGAGGCTACCTCGGGCTCACGGACTTCTGCCTACACGCGATACACACCGCGAGAGTTCTGGATTAGAAAAGGTGGACTGGGTGTGGAAGTGGGACTGGCCGAGGGGAACGGGCAGAAATACGGTGTGGCCGTTGGAAAAATGTCGAGAGATACGTGGTAGCTTTAGAAATGTGCGAGGTTATACCGGGCAAGCTTTCATTGATTTATCTTTAGCGATGTATAACGAGAGAAAGGGAGCTTGATCGAAGGAAACCTCCGGCTTAATCGAACGTTTAACGTGATTACGAATATATTTAATACGAATAAATGGTTATCTCCATTTTCCCCGAATCGATAATATCCATTAGACAGATGAGAGGGCAATCATTTTCGAGCGAACGAGGAAGGGATCATAAATCTGAAATAGTTGCCCGGTCGTACGATTCTAATTCCGCGGCGTTCAATTGCACGCGCACGCAGGCTAAGCTTCCAGGAAGATTCCGGTAGAACCAGTAACTGAACAAGCGCGAGTAGACGACCCAGGAAACTGGACCCTCGTCCAGGAGGCGGTTCTCCTCTTCCCTTCCTCCCCCCGGGGGCTCTGTGCAGCGGTACAGAGGTTGCTGCACCTTGGGTTCTTGCTCGTACCCGAGAACAATTCGTGGCCACAGGAGGAACGCGGAGAGCGGAACGGGCTCTGCTATTCCCTTGCCCTTGGTCAGGGAATTTCCCGGTTCGCGGTCATTCGATTCATTTTACAAACCCATTTTATTTATAATACATAAAATTCACGTGTTTCCCTGTTTTATCCGTAACGAATTATCAACGGTATCCCGATAGTCTCGCGATCCTC
>SHCU01000441.1:43680-56249 GCA_004307685.1 Ceratina australensis
ATTGATAAAAAGGAAGTAGCGGGGAATGAATGAAACGTGCTCGGCCTAGTTCTTAGTCGCAACCCCTATGCGATGCATCGGCGACGTCGAAATTCGTCGCGACCATCGAGGGAAGCTGGGCTCCTCGTACTCGTCACAAACGTCGAGGGCCCCTCGAGCTGAACTCGCATACGAGAGAGAAGAAGCCTGAGACCAGGCCTGCCAAGAGAATATTATACTTGGCGATGACGCGTATACCGCGAGGAAGAGGCCTGTCTCGCCTCCGCCTCGCGAACGGGGGAGGGACAGAGAGAGGTAGGAAGCTTTCAGAGGCTGAGAGGCGAGGGAGAGACGGGGGGAGAGAGAGAGAGAGAGAGAGAACGGTAGTCTGAGGGAGTTGTAACGAGGGACGAGAGAGCGAGCCGGAGAAACTGGGAAGGAGAGAGATTAAAAGGGAAAATGAGAGTGCCGCGGCGGCAAAAAGAGAGGGACGATCGGGAAAAATAAAAATTGTGAATGCGGGAGCAGCGGTGAGCAAGGCGAAAAATTGACGCAATTAAGCGAGCTGCAAGAAAGCTGAAGAGAGTGCATGTACAACAAAGAGGGTTAGAATAAAGGATCAAGAAAAAATGGGGGCAAGGGTGCGGAGCGTAATAAAGTAGGTGCAGGGTGCTGCCGCGCGTGAAACGTAGAACGAGACCGTGTTCCGAGGTAGAATACCGAAAGATAAATATAAAATTCAAACCGAGAGCCGGGGGAGCGTGTAGAAAAAAAGAAATGAAATTTTTCGACGCGAGCGACGGACGGAGACACCCGGTACGTGATTCCCCTGCGTGAGCACACGTGTGCGATCGCAAGGTTTTCCCCCCCGTCGCGGCGGCCGCCGATTCCGGCGTGCAGAAATCTCAAAAGCTGATCACACAAGACATCCGGACGCATTTTTAAGCCCGTGGCCACGTGTACACGTCCTGGGGACCTGTGCTCGGCGAGCCGAGGAGGCTATCCTTGAGCCGGATGACCAAACACAGAAGGGACGGTGACACCGCGGAGGACCTCGAGAGAGCGAAGTGTCACAAACACCGGGGAGCAATAAGGAAACTGTCTCACCGTTGTTTTATCGGTATTCATCCCTCCCTGCCGGTTTTGGCCGGCGTTGAATTGGACGCAAGGATGAAGATGGATATTAGCAGAGGTGCCTGCTGTCAAGAATCGTTTGACCGACCGAAATATAAATGTCACGCGCTGGACCACGGAGATGATTTCGAGTGACAAATGCTACGTCCGCTACGCGTGTATTTATATAGTTGTTTGTAAGAGATAATTAGGAGTAATCGGGGAAGATGAAAGTAGCCAGGATTGTTCTTCTTCGATTTAATGATTAAATGAATTCTTGCGTTCGACCCTAATTGGAAATTGGAGACGACGGAAATAATAATTGTTCATTTCTCTATAATGATTAGCGGATTTTCAGTAACTATCTCTTATCATAATTCTACAGTTTGATGAGAAAGTAGCGTCTACGATAAATACGAAGTAATCGAGCACGTTTTATCATTAAAGTAGAAATAGCTTTCCATCGAGCTCGTCCCTCCTCGAAACAATTCCGAACAGGAAATCGTTAAAAAAGAAAAACCAACTAGTTGATTCAAGTTTGATACCCAAACGTCGTCGGACTTGAAGAGCGTTCCAAGTCTTCCCGATTATCGGATTTCGTTCGCTTTCTTTTTTCAACTCCCTCTCTCCACGACCCCCCGATGGAATACGTAAACGACAACGATACCGAGATGATAGTAATCGAGATGAATCAAGTGGATCGCAATCTATCCCTCGGTAAAACGGGAACGGCACAACTAATTCGATATCTAAACGTCAATTTCACGGGTCGATATTTGCAAAATAAACAGGCGACATTCGTTTAAAAATCTTTATAAAACCAACAGAATAAATTGAAATGTCCATGCAAGTATTTACAATTGAAAAATCTAAATACCATTAGAAATCCAATTCCCCTTCATTTTTTAATCAGTAATTTATGTTCCGTTACCGTTAAAATATATCGTCCACTTTTTTCGGGAAAGGGGACTGAATCATTTTACGAGGGTCAACAACTGTACGCGTTGTTCGGTCGAAGAAGGAGAAAATAAATTTCGCAACCGGTTGCATGCGAGCTAACGAAACGGCAAAAGCGGAACAAGCCGGACAATAAAAAGCCGGCGAGAACGTCGGCCGGCGCGTATCACGAGGATCATAAATATTAATTACACGCTCCCATAAGACGGTCGAGTCTCGTGCAACGCTCCAGATACAACGCTCCACCTTATTACATCGATCGAGTCGGCTAAACAGTCCATCAAGACTATCTGCAGAAGGAAGCGAGCATGTCAGCCGGAGGTCGACGCGAGCACGCATCCGACACGCTCGAATTGATCAACAGCCCTCGATCAGGCCTGTACATCCCCTTCACAAATTTTACAATCAAACGATTGTCCATCGGAAATTCGATAAGGATTTCAACTCGTTGATAACGCGGTTCGAACAGCACGCAACGAGTCCTTGATACTTTTAATAAATACTTCAATTAAATAATCTTATCGTTTTACCAGAGTTCCTATCTAACCCTTTGCGCCCGAGGAAATTTCCTCCAATTATTTACTGAATTTCCTTATTTTATATTGTCATAATTATTATATACTGTATGAAACTACTGACAATTTTTAAATATAATTATAAAACAAATGGCGACCGTGAGTCACCAATCGAGTGCAAAGGGTTAATTATTTACACTGGCGGCGGGTCTCGTGCAGCCGTGCGATTCAATCTCTTCGGGAGTTCGGGGCAGGGATGTAACGCGTGCATAATCGATGGAGTTTGGGATAGGCCATCCAAGATTGAGCCATCGGAGAGCGACAGGGTAGCACAGTGCGCGTGACCGTTCGCCGGGCACGATCGGACTCGCCAATCCATAAATCGAGAGGGGCTAGCCCCGTTTTGTACTCCGCTAATTGCCCTCGAGGGGAATCGGTTTCCGCGGAGTCTAATAAAGACCCCTCTGTCTCTGTCCGGTCCTGTACCTGGTGGTCGAACGGTACCCCGAAGAAAAAGAAACGAGCTTCTTCTCGAGTTGATCGCGAATCGTCGGCCCTGCCGGGGCGAAAGAAACGAGACAGAGGGATTCGGTCTTATTTTGGCATGGAGTAGGAGCAGGAGAGCGGATTCCTTTTATTTCACTGGCAGCCGCACTCGCTATAAGGTATTCTATGATGGTCCGTCGGTTCCAACGGCGCGGCGCCCCTGCTAAATGGAATACGGAGCGGAGTGAGAAAAAGAGAGGAACTCGAGGAGGGAAAGAAGAGCGGAGCAAGAAACAGAAAGAAGAGGGATACGATCGCGGACGGCTAAGAAGAGGAGGAGGCATGTAGCGCAGTGGGGGAGCCCAGTGTAACTCTCGTTCCTCCTTTCGAGGCACCGTCCTCACCCGGCTAGACTTCGTGTACCCCGCAGCACCCCGCGGGACTACTCCTGCCCCCATTTCCCCTGGCATTGGGGGATTTTTTTGAGGGCTCTGCTAACGGAGCGAGAAAGAGAGAGAGAGAGAGAGGGAGAGAGAGAGAGAAATCCGACTCGTAGTCGCCAGGCTGGCAAGCTCTCGAGCGAACCCACACACCTACTGGAAGCCTCGTCGAGGTCGATACACGCTCCGTTTTGCTCGCTTTTCGTGCACGCACGAGAAACCAACTTATCAAACCAAGATAAGATAAACGTGTCAAAGGGTGTACCGTACGATAAAAATCCTTAAAACTCGAGGTTTTTTTCATTTCACGTTGCATTGTACGTACACCCGGGATCAGCTGTTTATTTTACGAGAAATTTTAGCAGATTTTATCGCGACCGTTTGCTTACCTCGCTCGAATGCACTTTGTGAAACGGAAATCTCGGGCTGTCCGAGCTGTAACCGAGGCACTCCCAGCCGCGGAACGTCGCATCTACGCAATTTTTCCATGGCTCACCGTGCGACAGTAGCCGACGTTGAAGAGGCGGAACAAGCGACCACTATCTCTGATCGTTGCGTTTCAAATTCAATTAGAGTTCAAGTATCGTGAAACTGTTTCCCAACCGTCAAGCGTTCGAAACGATTTACATCGCAGCTACCGTTTGCAGTTTGATAATGTATCAGGAATACCTAGGTACCGACGATCATCTCAACGGATTCCAAAAGAAATTGTCATAAACTCATAGCGGCGGTCTTGATTCCGTTCGAATCAGCCCGTATCCACGTGTCTCCGGGGCTCGTCTCCGGGCCCCTGGTCACGCCGCGCCGGCGGGCACATCTGCACGCGAGAACCGTGTACACAAGTCAGCCACGTCGGCTTTCATGCAGGAGCAAAACGAAACGCACGGCGACGGAGGGACGACGGAGCGGTCTAACAGGCAGCGAGAGAAGCCAAGAAAGTGGCGGTCGGGCGAGCTTTGGGTGGGGGTCGTTGGGTGGCTGACAAGAATCGAGGGGGTTAGACGAAGAAGCTCGAGAGACGTTGGCGTTCCGTCGAGAGAACTGTTCGAGCCGGATCGAGAAAGGAGGAGTAGTAGTAGTAGTAGATGGAGCGTGGGTGAGCGGAGGGAGAGACGGCAGAAGTGGGAGTCAAGAACCCTACAAGGAATTAAGAGCTTATTCGTAACAGGCACCGTGATGAAGATCCTATGGCTCGTGGAGCGGGGAGAGAAACGAGGAAGAGTACCTCGACTCTCCCACACCCAAGGATCTTTGGAATACCAATCAACCGGTTAATACGTTTGCCCATGCGGGCGCCAAATTGCCTGAGACGAGAAGCCCTCCGCGTTCAAACTTTCCTCCCTCTCTCTCTCTATAGAGTCCCTCATGGGGTCCCGGTGCTTGTTCCGATCCGACCACCGGGAATCGAGAATTTGTATGTAACGTGATCGGGTTGGAACGTGCGTCTCGTGAAAACCCATGCTCGAGTAACAGACACTTCGCAGGAATTTCGAAAATCTCTTCACACAGTATAGCTCGTCGAATAGCTATTAATGTCATTTGACAGGCATAGTTTTATTAAGAAGATAGGCTGCGCCAGACGTGGAAGAGTTAAGTAGAAACAGAACGTACTGGTCTGGCTGTGCGACATAGACTCGTTCTACTTAAGCGGAGACTGAAGTAATTGGAGAATTACCGTTCTAATTTGTCGAACGCTGACGTTACAAATGTTTTCTTTTATCGTGAAAATCCTATTAGAATGTACGAAAAAAATATCCCGACATCTGTTTATTTCTATCGGAGCGAGTGGTTCTCCTCGTCGTCAAGTAAACTCGCAGCTGGTACGCGAGATTCCCCGTGAGGCCTCGGTAAAACTGCAGGAACACCTGCGAAGTATTAGCATAGCTTGACTTATTAACAAGGCTAAGTAGCCTCGGAGAGATCGGGATGAAAGTTCCCGACGTAAAGTCTTCCTTAACTTATCGACGAGATGACGATACTGTTAGCAATGCAACCGGAACAAACTGTAACGAACTCCCACACATTCCTGGTTTAACGAACCGTCTCAAGGTCCCCGGTTCGTCAATCGCGCTGATTTCCTCGAGGCTGACGCGGTCTCGTCAAATCCCGGGTCGCTTCAGATTAATCCGTCACTTCGATACGGAAACAATTAGATTAATACCGCAGCGTTGTGTCGCACGCCGCGCGAGATAGAAATGTCGAGTAAAAATGTAATTTGCGTTCCGGTCGAAATTTATAAAAATCAACACCATATCATTTGATTACTCGTTGAATGGAGTTCGACTATTAATTAAATACGCAGTATTTTTTGGAAGACAAGTATCAGACAATATGAAATTATCAATAATTGTGGATTAACACGAAGCCGGATTGAGCATGAAGCGATCTATACTCGAAAGGGTTGAATCGCTACGAGCCGGAGTCGCGACTATCGCACACGTTGAGATGCGCGAACAGTTTCGCGAGAAACTTCAAGATAACCCGCGCGACCTTCCCTCCGCCGTTTCCCCTCAACGCGGCTCAGAATCCGGCGGATTCAATGGCACGTGGAGCGTCGAGCGTGACACAGAGCCCACGTTCCGAAAATTCAATTCGTAAACTTCACTGCGCTCATTCATTAAATTATTTAAATGAATATTACAACTACGTATATATTTTTCATTTCAAATCGGCAAAACACTAAAATTAATGCGTCTCGTTTTATGAACCAGGGGCCCTTTTCAGCGTGTCATAAATTGTTCAATGACGCTGGGCATTGAATCGGGGGAAAAAAAACGCGATGGCTGGGGGAGAACGTAGGCGCGTGCAAGTCCGAAACTCAATGAACTGGTATCGATTAGCCGCTCATTTCGTTCCTCGTTCGCGACTCGTTAAAACTGCGTTCGAACAGCAGCACCCCCCCTGGCCCCGTCACGTCTGCTCGCCGCGTCTCATCATCCATCCGGCGGGTTTTATTCCGCAGGGGTAGGGAACCGAGTCACGAGGGTAGTGGGTCACGGCGCGGTTTTTTTTTTCTCTCTCCCTGAACGAAACGGAGAAAGCAGGTCGCGTCTCCAGTTCGACTTCTGCGCTAACTATGTGAAAGATTTTCTGAATAACAGATTTTGATAGCTCAAACGCGGGACGATGACAGAAAATAAATAATATCGTCTGAATGTTATCTAGCGGCTGAATGAAACTTTGTATTTTAGCAACAGCGCTTTCTACTACTTTCATATTAAAACGGAATCCATTCAGATATTATTCATGAATCGGGTAATTAAGAAACTCCGGGGGCCTTTCACTCGTTACATTTTCCAACTGTAACGTGTGAGTATCGGCAGGACAATGCAAATAAATCACGGAATCACAACACCCTGCCAAACGGAAAACTAATGAAAGCAGGAAAGTAAACGCAGCCTCGGTGCCCGTACTTCGGAACGATCGAAAATCAGTGGTCGGATGAAAGATCGTACGAGCTCGACTTAACATTCGATTTGGCCGTGTTCCAATCGGTGTTCACGGCTCTAAGCAAGGGAGTAACACGTAGAGGAGATTTTTAGTCGCGGGGGAGGCGAAACGGGGAGAGGCGAAGCGGGGAGGGAAAGAGGTGGCGGCGCGTGTCGAAAGGTGCGTTGTACCCAAACAAAGTAAGATATAATTAGACGGGTAGAGACGGCTGCGACTGCAGGAAGCCCACGTGTGAAAGTCGCTCGCTGAAACCTCGGTCATCGCTAAAAAGATCCCCAGGAGCACGGGAAATCGCGCGCTTTCTACGACTTTTACCGTGCACACCGGTCGAAACACCGAAATAGAATCCTAACCGAACGTTCCAGCTGTTTTCAAAAACCTGTTCCGCTACGAACGAACTGAACGATTTAAACCGATAGTACTAGTATTTTAACACTATCTCCTTTCTTGTGAAAAAAAAATTACAAATAATTCCGATACGAAATCGTACGAAAAAATATTACTGACTCTATTGAAGTATGCTCCGAAGATCGATCGGATTTTTAACACTCGGCAAGTGCACGAAGCCCAAATATTTACACGTTTCGAAATAACCCCATCTATTGCCACGGCCAGAGCAGATGAGAGCTGCTGAGGTCGGGATTCATTGTCAGAAGTCTTGGCATCTCTCCGCGCGAGTGGGCGTCGCTTCTAGCGATGGAACGTCTGTCGGTAGCTCATGGTTTCGGCTGTCTGTATGCGTGCAGCGTTTGCGGTTCACACGTAGCCACACGCACCTTATGCGAGAGCGGATGCACACCTACCTACTACGTAGCACTGCGTCAGATAGACGCTGCCTGCGTCGTTTCAACGCTGAAACGCCCTGCCTGGCTCGATTTGGCACCAGTGCTTCTGTCAACGCCGTGCCGGAAATGGCAAACCAAACCCTAAGACTGTTTTAGCAAAAAAAATAGTCTTAATGGAATTAAAGGGATTTTCGACTAAAATTCGCAGTGAATTATTTGGTAAAAAAATGTTTCGCCATTTTTAAATGTAATAAACGATCGTTGTAAAGTTTGATCACTAAGGTATGTGTTCAGACCGAAAGACCGCTAGATCTCTTAGATCCTTTATGGATCTCGGATGATGAGTTACGTCTCGATACACCCGACCTTTCCCGCTGCCCGTTACCTCCGCCGTGGAGTCTTCACCGTTACTTACCGGAGAGTCACGACGACGAGACGGCTCGCGACGAAACCGCGTCAAATCGGCGCGTTTAGAACAGCCGCAATTTCGAGCCACTGGCCTCCCATTTTTCTCCACCGTCGCGAAAGGGTTTGATGACTCGCGCAAATCGACCGAGGAAAATTCGACGAGCGTGTAGAAACGTATTTGTATTACGAATTCCTTGTTCTTACACAAACAGCCAGGATATTTCTCTTAACATGAAACCCATTGCAATATTAAATTGTCCAATGACTATCATATGTTATCAAAATGATAACAATTCCCATTGTACATTAATTAACACTATTCTCTTTTCTGTTTCAGGTGAGTACAATTTCATGCTCGATCAAAAGGAATTAATGAGAGTAAACAAACGTAAAGGTATTCTTAGTATTATTTTCGAGAATAATTGGTATGCGAAAAGAATTGATAAGCCCTGTCCAATTTCTCCGAGTCATTCGCGGAGCCCGATTGGGAGCGCGGCAAAATTGAAAATTGCCATAATCCAGCGGGCAGTTACGGTAATACCCGGCAATGTCTGAACATGCTAGTTCGTACGGCATCGTTCCGAGGTGATTTTTATGCTAAACTCGCCGATGATGCACGTAACACCTAAGTTTCACGGCGGTCGGACCCGCTACACGGGGAGAAAGTATAGTAATCAACCGGTCGATTGCTTTCTAGCGAAGGATGCCTGAAAGGCTACTTCCAGCCGGTCTTACCACCGCGAACCTTCAATTTTTTCAGTTCTCCGTAGTTCGTGCACCGCAGTGATTGAACAGTTATTTCATTTATGAGCATCGCCAATTAGAGTTAAATATTAATTAGGCATATAAGAAATGCAAAAATATATTGCGAACAAAATAATTATAAAAAGTATGATCCGTCGAGTTCGTCGAGCGTAAAAAATATCGACTACCCGGATACAATGTAACGCTTAAGAGAAATTCTAAAAGCTGGACCGCAGAGACCGACGATTGTTACGAGGAACCGTGGAGTGCATCAAAACCTCAAAACGTTAACCTCTCGCCATTGGCAATAGAACGATGACGAATTAGAGCAGACAGGCGCGATTAATCGTTGACCGGTCTTATACCCCGCGCGCGACTGCATCAATCACTATGCTTGCCTTTCCATTATCGCGACGAGTCCGAGATAAGCTATCGGGGCTAATATCCCCCTGCATTTCGATTATGAATTCGCGCTGCACCCTAGTTGACGTCGGGCCCCCGGGCCTAATTGAAATCTACGACTCTGAACTTGCTGTCGCCTCGGTAGAATGATATTAACGAGCGGACCGCGCGACCAATAACCGACGATTTGTCGCGCGAACGCTAATCACTGATTACAAACATCTCGGCTAACTATCACGGCTCCTTCGCTTGATTTGTGGCCAGCCTAATGCTACCATGATGCACTACGCTGACCCTGTAAATCTTAATGTCCAAAACTGCTGTTTCAAAGCGAATATTTCATTTAATAATTATTATCGAACGAAGAGTAGAACAATTTCTGTATAAAATCTCGGTGAAACTTATAGGATATATTTTAAGGTTGCCGCGAGCGCATTCGTTGTATGCAAGTGATCAGGGATTTTTCGAGCACCGGGTACATCGACCTGGCCGTGCCAGACGACGCACCGGTCGAGTGCAATTTGCAGACAATCCGCGATGGCACGACGACGCGGTGGGGGACAAAGAGTAGGTGTTTTTTACTTATCACCCCGCTGGATTTAGCGATGGGCTGAAAAGACCTCGAGTCACCGCGGCTCGCCGGAAGCGGCAAATTGCCTCGCCGTTCCGTCCTCGAAATTGAGAGTTTTCGAAGGGCTCGACGGATCGGCCAAGGATGTTATCGTTCCTATTATTAGAGACAGGTTGCTTTTAAAGTTTCAGAGGCACGACTGCTCCTCGTTGACAGGAGTTTTATAGCGGACGATGTAAAATTAGAAACACTAATAATTGTGAACTGATAAAAATAACGTGAAATTAAATTAAGAAGCGTCGTGACGTTGCTTGAAAATTTCTACGAGGCGAAGACAGTTGTCACGGCATTTAAAAGACAAATTCGTCCGCCGGGACAGTGGTCGATAGCAATTGTCGTCGGATCAAATTCTCACTGTTTCTTCCTGAAGGTGGAAAACCCATCGAGAGTCGGTTTACGATCCCATCCGAGACCGTGACTCGATCTCCCCGTCGACATGACTTTACAACCGTGCATTTCGTATCGCGAATGTCAGAGGTAATGTCCTCCGGAGTTTTTGCGGCTTGCATAGAAAGATGAAACGAACTCCCCGTTCGACTCGTCCCCGCCGACGCTTATCAGTTTTAAGCGTTAAACCGTACTCTCGCGCCGGCGTCATTTAAATGTTTTTTATTATGCAAATACTACTATTTCCGCGGCGCTAGAATTTAACATGAAATTGGCGAAACGTCATTTACAGAGTGTAACAATTTCAAAAATCATCCCCTGCACGGTGCCCGCACACGCGTGCGTGTTTTCGCGGAAGCGGCAGCGAATATAAATTGAATTTGCTGTACCTCCGAAACGGTCGAGCGATATTTTACCTTTCGCATCGGGAGAACCGGTCGACGCGATGATTTAAACCGGCATCATCGGGCGAACGAATAAAAACAAAAAAAAAATGGAAAAATACGAGATCAATTAAAACAGTTCGTTTAATTGAAACGATAATCGAGTTAGCTTGACGACGACGGGACGCGGTATTCGCACCTTGCCGGCCGCGAGGAGCCGCCGATTTTTGGTAGTAATTTGCTAATTAAACGTTAATGCCCGGGAGACAAATGCGAGCGCGTGTCTTAATGGATAAACGCGGACGATATTCATCGGCATGGATGGGCGATATCCGAGAGCCGGGGCGACAACTCGTTAATGGGTAGTAAGAGGGAATATAACGCGAACGACTGTTAGTAGTATCGTTGTTGCGCGGGTGTAATTTGGCATAATGAGGCCGGCGCGTTTTAATCTTCGTTATTGAATTCGTTGGCTAAACATTAACGGTACGGATTGAAAAGCATCGGCCGCGATTTTATCGGGATTGATTTCTGGCTCGGCGACCGATAATTATACACGTTCGACTCGCCCGTTACCATATCTCATTCATGTAAAGCTGAATGGTTCCGAGAACACGTTAAACAGGCAAATACCTTTTGTACGCGAAACTTCGGTTTATCGCGCGGGCCACCCGTTGCAATTAAATCGAACTCGCGCTGACCAACGGGTTCAACGGTCAAGACGCGATATTTGATAATTTCAAATACCGCGTCTGGTACCTTGAATTTTCTACCGGGAAGGATGGTACGTTCCATTTTCAGATTAAAACGCGACACCCCGTATAAGAGATGCGAGGGTGTCTCACGCACACCGGCTCGTAGGTGAAAGAAACGCAAACACCGAAGCGATTTGGTCCTCCTAAGGGATCTCGCGCAATAATTTCCCGATCCATTAAGGCTCGGAGACACACAGACCCCTCGCACGGACAGGGACACCCACACCCCTCGGTTCTAACAACCAGAAGACCCTGGGGGAGCCGCGAGTGTCTCGTAGGTGGCACGTTGGACGGCCGCCACTGAGAATTCAATTAACGGTAATTATATGGCGACCCAGCCCCTCGTTACTTTTCTACCGCCGCGCAGGTGCATCCGCGATGCCAGAAACTTCAGGCCAAGTCTCGTTCCGAAGGCTAAAACTAGGCGGCGATCCCCACCCCCCCGCACCGTTCGTCTTTTCTTTATCTATGAACTCACCCAACCAGCAGCACCCCGAGGTAAAAGGGTTTGCGTTTAATACCGGCGGGGAGGTTCTCCAAGAATTGGCAGGGATATCCCGCGAGACCCTAATTGTGTGTCCGTGGAGTTTGCTTTCATGCCGCGGCAGGATCAGGCTGGCTGCCAGCCGAATCTTAAGCCCCAGGACCTTCTTTTTACCGCGCGATAAAAGACTCCGTTCCTTTTGAATTACACGGTTCTGTAATTAGGGGTGAAATTTTGTTCGACGATGACAATTCGGTGCGATACAATATTTACAAATTGTATTAAAAAGTGTTCAATTTAATATGTAATACTAATCAATCCTGTATGTCACCGAGCCTCGATATAGAGCAAACGGGAAATCGCTGTTTAATCGCGGCGGATCTGATCGAGGCCTCTTGGGCGAAAATTGAACAGCGAAATAAAATAAATATAAAACAGCGGGTAGGGGATGGGGAGAGGGAAAAAAAGCTGCCGAAACGGCAGATTAACAACCCCGCGCCGTTTCCACGGCTCGTGAGGATATTTTTCATTTAACCAGCATCGGGCTTTTAAAATCGGAAATATTTTTTGCCAGTGCAAATACGAATGGACGACCGAAACAACAACCGGCAATCGTCAGTAAATTTCTCTCTCTCTCTCTCTCTCTCTCT
>SHCU01000441.1:81724-95340 GCA_004307685.1 Ceratina australensis
CTCGTCACTTCTTACCTCTCCACGTACACGTGTGTAACGCGCGCAAGACACGTTTATTTATTTGAATTCGATTTCTTTCCGTAAAATAATCTCCAGACCCTGTTGGCAATTATTAACACGCGTTCACGATAAAACGTGAATTTCAACAATGTTCCCAGAGTTTCCCATCGTACCGTATTTATTTTACGAATTCCGCGTAGTTTCGCAAAACGCGTTGAAATCGTCTCTGGCTCGGAAAGCAACATAAAAATATATTCGCCATCGAAAATAAACCAGGAACGCTGTTAATTCTAATTGTAACGCAAAGCCAAAACACTCGCGTTGCCGGGCAGCGGCGCAGCGCGGGATTTCGTTCTGAATTATCCAGCGAAATTCGCCAGCCGGGTGCAGCCGTTGCGAATTGTTCGAAATTCGGCGTTTAAGCGCGCGGGTCGGACAAAGGGGCGGTAGCCGTAGGATTCAAAAGCGAAAACGAGCACACTTTTCGAATCGATCATTGTTACGCTGTCNCGGCGAGCGTTACGCCGCGACGGTACGATGAAATTATCAATTAATTGAACTAGTAAATGATATCAAAAATTGCTGATATTTTTCCCTGTACCGTATGACAGGCAATTGGCCGCAAATTTTAACGAAGTTGCGGCGACCGTGGTCACCTTTAAAATTACATTTCCGCGTCAATTAGCCCCGACGCGAATAATTAGAATAGATATTCGGGGGATGAATCGAAAATATGCAAATATAGTAATAAAGTAATGCTCGATTACCATCGACACCCCTTTAATGCCAGTTTGTAACTTAAAACAGGTCCCCCAGATATCAATGCGATTATAACGAGAGTACGAATGATAATGAATTTGGAGAGTAAACAGCGCGTTTAAAGCGGATCAGGATTTTGCATTTCATTTCCTTTTATTCGTGTTCCTTCGCACGCAAGTTCATTCGATTTTCAGCTAATACCGTGCTACTACGCGTAATCCTTCTGTATCGCATTACAGCTACGTACAGTTGCACAATGAGGGTGCTCCTCTTCGCGGACAAAAAGATCGGAATAAGCAACCAATCGACGAAAACGTAGCAATCGTTGGCCGATGCTCGGTCACGTACAACTATTCGATCGAGCACGTGCTCTAATCGAGCTCCCTGGAAACGCGATCCGCGGATTATCTCTCGCGCGAGATATACAGGTCTAATCTGGCCTGGGAGAAAAAGAGTGCAGCGATAAGTCGAGACCGCCGAGCTCGTCATCGCGCCTATATCGTCGATTTCCACAGAAAAAAACCCAGAATTTCGTTACTTTTTTCGCGGGGTATCGATCGACCACGGGAACGTTTCATGCTCGCGGATTAAAAATTTCGAAAAGGTATCTTCGCGTATTATCAACCGCGTATTATCAACAATAATAACGACAAAGGAACTGGCACAGGTGCTCGACCGCGTATGCTGGTTTCGCGAATTAAAAATCGCGGATAACGACGGAACGGTTAATGAGTCAATACACGTTAAGTGTTACCCTCGCAACTTTTGCATACACGCGTCCCCTCCGACGAAATTCGTGTAACTCTTTCAATTAAAACTTTCGCGCGCGGTTCATCTTCCTCCCACTCGGTCGGCCGGCTGCTGCTGCTGCTACCGCTCTCCCGGCCACTCCGCCCCGGTTCGCCACTCCAAAAAAGCGTGGAGAGGGCAAAAAATTAGACTCGAACGGAATAATGAGTTGCGCGACCTGATGCTGGAAAACTCCAATTTTCCGAGCTTTCCCCCCCAGTCTCCCCTCGTGAGCAGCACGAAAATTTTACGCGTACATTTTACTCTGTTTATCGCGTACGCCGACCGTTTCATAATGTACGCGGCTCGTCGCAAGGACGACGCAACCTTGAACCGCAATAGTTCGACCAGCTATCGGTGCAACGTGCGTATTTATCTCGGTAACTGCTAGAAAAACCGATCACGTGGCGATGACAATCGACTTACCTTGTGATGCTGCATGATGGCAGTGGCCTTTCGCTTGGCGGACATATTCAGTCCCGGCTAGCGCGACTCTCCTCCTCTGGTCCTGCACCAACGACGACAGACTATTTTTTTTTTTTTTTCTTCTTCCCTGCTTTTCGTCCCTCCGGCTGCTGTCGTCAGTTTTTTCAACCGCAGAATCTCGCGAAACAAAAGCCGATATCGACGATCCTTCACTGGTTCTACCGCGCGGGGTACACTGTCCCTGTACGCCGGTTAGGTTGGGTATACCACGTAGAACGATAACACAATGCCAGCGTACACTTGGCTCGCGGCTGCTTCGAATTCGACTGTCTCTCAAAGTTTCCCCAGAGTTCTCGGCTCCTAGTCACCGTCCCGCTCTCGACAACGCGCCGTCTGTCCTCGTCGCGCGCGCGGTACCCGCGAAGTTTAAGCCAGCGCGCAACACGCACCGGCGCCGCGAACCACCGCGATAAAATTCCCGCGGCTACCGCAGGTGCGGACGGCTGGAAAAGCCGTGTGCTCGCGCGATAACTGTCGGCTCGTCTCGGTGCTCGCCGTTCCGCTCACGTACGCTATACTCGGCGGACGAGCTGTCTCTATAAAGTCCATCGAGCCGATGCGACACACTGCCGGAATCCGCGATCAGCTGGTCGATCGTGCACACGCAGCAGCAGCAGCAGCGACGTTCGTTCACAACGGTTTAACAGTCTCGGGAAACACTCGCAAGGCGCGCGTAAACAACCGAAGGACAGCCGCGTAACTTTGTTATTATGAATCGAGAGCAAGTACTCTGTTGTGTTGCGCTCCTCGTGTACGCGTCGCGTGGTCGCGCACGCCGCGGTCTACGCGAAAATCCGTCGAAATTTCCAATCGTCGCGATACACTGATAGTTCCCGCTCCGCTCCCTCGGGCAGGTGATGGAAACGTTGACTCAACTACTGCACGCGGTTCGATGATAACGCGTGGCAAACAAGCGCGTTACTGGTGCAGTGAGAGAGCGCGGCGCTCCTAGACGAAATCATAGAACTTCCTCGCATCACGAGCGCTCACGGCAAACTGGCGACTGGCGTCGCGGTGGCGACCCCCTTCCCCTCGCGTACCTCGCCGAGCCTTTCCACTACTCTCCTCCTCGCCGCCTCCGCGCCGCTCCCCAGTTCTTCTCGACTCCCCCACGTCTCCTCACCCCAACCGCGCCGACCTCACTCCGCTACGTTTCACCCATACTCCGCGCACCCTTTCCTCTCCCGTCCCGCTCACACCCACGCGGCTTCCCGTACGGCCCGTCTCGCTCCCGTCCTCTACGGCACCGCTTCCCCACGGTACCCCGGCCCCTGTTACTCGTTCCCTCTGTCCGTCGCTGTCTCTCCCTCATGCCGCGCCCTGCTATGACCCGTACCGCTCTCGCTCCCCAGCGGTCCTCCTCGAACGCGTCAACCCTCTCTCCTTCACCCCCGGTGTTCCTTTCTGCTCGCTCTCTCTTGCTCCCTCTCTCGCTGGCCGTGTTCCCTGCCTATCCGTATCTCTCTCGTCCGTTCGACTGTCCGTCTCGGTCGTTCCTTCCTTCCCGGCACCCTCTCCTTGCCCCGTGGCGGCGGAGGCGGTAAGGTAGGGTCTGTCACCATCAGAACACCGAAGGGGCCGGTGGACGGGTAACTCGAAGGGAAAGGAGGGATCGGAAAGGGGCGCAAGGGGCCGCACAGGGCTCCCGGAGTGCGAGGGGATACCGGAGAGAGAGTGTACCTTTGGCTCCTCTCGCATGGGTGGGATGGGGCGAAGGGAGACGCGCAGCGGGAGCAAGGGACGCCAGCACCTATCGGCCGAAGGGGCTTCCACGAGTGTGTTAGGCTCGTGCTTAGGAGGGTATACGTACATACGTGCAACGTGCACGCCACTGCTCTCTTTCTATATGGACAGGTCCGTTGCGATTGTAGGTACAGTGGGATCATTCGTGGCTTCCCTCCTCGCTCGCTCTCTCTCTCTCTCTCTCTCTCTCTCTCGCCTTGTCCGGCCCGTGCTATCTCGCCGCACTCGTTCGTCTATCTTTTTCTCCCCGTCTCTCTCTCTCTTTTTCACTGAGGCGACGTGCGCGATATCGTTACCGCGCGATTTCGCTACGACTGTGTACGTGAACGCGCAGCGTAGCCCGACGATGACGAGTCATCGGACGGGAGAGAGCCGGGATCCTCTTTAATGGTCCGTCTTTCGAGTTATTAGCCAGCCGAGCCTAACGGCCTCCTCCTCGACCACCTGCGGGCTTGATAAGGGAAGGACTTCCAGCGAGGGTGTCCTCCGCGTTCCTCGGATCGACTCTCACAACGAACACTTTGTTCTCGGTAGTTCGGCCTGAATGATGCGCGCTTGAGAAAGTCCAAGTTCTCCCGAACAGTTCCATCTGTTACCCGGGGAATTTTCGATAAAAACATTTGCTTGATTTCAAGCGGTATAGTTGTAATCTCGATGCCGCGCGTCGCCGCTATTATTGTCCGATATTACGCGTCTTTACACTCGCGGTGCCACTTCGCACGACCGACAATCTCTTTAGCACGGCTATACGAGGAATTGACACCTGCGGTTTCGTTTATTTCTATCGGCGAACAGCAGCGAGCCGTTTTAACTTTCAATTAAAGTTTCGGTAACTTCGTTGGGCCGTTACGAAAAATGTCCGAGGTAATAAAAATGTAACTCAAGTTCGTAACTTACCGCCGGAATTTGATTAAGCTACTTTTAACCGAATACCCGGCACGGCTATTATTATGATACCTTTTTTTCAGTCAATTTCAGGCAATGAAACCAATCAGCCCGAAGCCACTTTCCACCCTTTTCACGCGTTACGCGGCTCGACAGGGGCTGTCCGCGTCGCGTCCGTCGAAGGGGCGCGTCTGCCGCGCGTTTTATTAGCGACGCCGTATTTCATTCGCGAAATCTGGACGAAACGCGGGCGTCGCCCCATCGGTAATCGGATTAAACCGCGTTCCCCTCTTTTGAACGCCGCTCATTAGCTCGGGAAGCCGCGGGACCGAAGAGAGCGAACAAAGTCTTTCTGCGATTGGTAAACGGCTTATCGGCCGCGATAACGATCTAAGCAACAGTTTGCAGTCGCGGGGGCGGAAAACTTCGGGACGCGACAGGCCGAGGGTGGGCGGTGGGGGTGTAAAAAAGCTGGGAACTTTTCGGTGAAAGTGCGATCTCTTCCGCTTTCGATTCGAGCGCGGTTATCGAAGGGACGCGATACCGCATTGTATACGTACGAGAGATTCCACTTTCCCAACCAGAATCGACCGCTTCTTGCGCTACTCGCATTCCCCGTGCTCATCCATCGTCTCACACCGTCATCTTCGAGTTTCTTCGAATCATAGTTGAAAGTGTCGCGAATTCGATGCCCGTGTGTAATTTGATAGACACGAATTTTACGTAGTAAATCAGCTGACGTAAAACTATCAGAATGCAAAAAATCATTAGGGAAAATGTAAGATAATAATATCAGGTGCACTGTGCGTAATCTTTAATGGAAAAGATCGTCGAGATAAAAGTATCCAGAGAAGATTATGAATTAAGTACGCGCATTGAAAGTGGTATATCACTCTTCAAAACTTTGAGGATATGATGTCAGAATGCGTTCATTGAAATGCATTCAGTACACGACGACTATCTACCTGACAACCAAATAATCCTACATAGTAACCGTCGAGACACAAGCTTCCATCTCGGTCATCAGGCCGAGATATTTAGGCCGCGAACGAAGTTCGCGTGAAGTACCTATTAATAAAATCAAGAAATAATTATTAGCTTCAGGTAAAACAGTACATAATATAATCATTTTAATAAATTAGGAACCGTTTACGAAATTAAAATCTTCCTGGACCGTCGCGACTGAAAATAAAGATTTCCCGATTATCCAAGACGTAGTTAAGAACGAGACCCAGGCAGCACGCCAAACGAAGTTCCCCCGAGGAAAAAGCATTGAGCTTCTTTGTCGAGCAGAGACGTACATACGCGTATAATATATAATATATATATAAAACCGCGATCACGGTGCGAGCGCAACGTGTCATCCCGCGAGGGAACAAAGCCCACTCGACCCGTTGCACACCCCCGCGCGCTTTCAGGAGCGACGAACCAAGCCGGGCACCCTCCCACCCCGTGCGTCCCGAACAAAAAACCCGCGCCCCGTCCGCGTCTGAAAGCGGTCGAATTAGATCTATAATACCCCTGGCCCCGATCCCCGCGGCGTGTGTCCCGTTTTCCGATGCGACCATAATGCACCGCTGCCCTGACGTTTGGTCGGCGGCTCTCCGGTACCTAATACACAGCGCCCGCTCTCGCAGCGCCATGTACTGGATCCATTTACGCCGCTATCGGGGCAAGATACGCGCGTGCATTTCGCGTAACGCTCTGTACATGACCGAGGGTATGTACGTGTACCTACGTACGTCGGTGCGCGCGCGGTCCAACGCTAAATAGTATATAGCCGGATATACACGCGTGTACGCGACGCGTGCAACCTGTCCGCCCGCCCGCCCGTCCGTGTCCCTTTGACTGTGCCCGTGTGTCGCGGCCGCGTACGTGTGTGTACACAGTGTGTCATCTCGCGAGCGAACAAAGTCCACTCGGCATTAGACACCCTTGGTTTCTGAAGCCTTGGGCGGTAGAGTTCCCTACCCCTTGCCGGCAGCACCCCTATGTATCTCGCTCCACCCGACCCACAACCTTCTCCCGCGCTCACCCTCCTCGGCCATCATCCCCCTTCGCCCTAACCGACCCTCTCTCTCCCCCCCCACCCACCGTCGGCGTTTCTCGTTCCCTAGAGCAGCCCCTGCCAGTTCTTCCAGCTCCTCTCCTCCAGCCCCCGACCGATCTCCCACCTCCACCCTCCCCCCGTCGCCGCCACCGCCGCCGCCCCCTGTATACTCTCTGACTTCCCTGCCGCTCCTCACAGAGTCTCGCTCCCTTTGCTTCGCTGCCCCCCTCGGTCGCCGGCTCCTTCACAAAAAACCCGAGTCCAGCGTGGGCGCAACGGGGGGTTTCTCCCTTTGCCTTCCTTTCCTCCTTTACTCTCCTCCGGCCGTCGTATATATACGTCGTTCCACCTTCGCCTCCCCACGTTACACCCGGCCCCCGCGCCCGTCGTCCCTGTCCCTGTTCCGAGCCAAGTCTCATCGTACGTATATATATATATATCTTATAGTCCGTAGTCCGTGGCTCTCGGTCTCTCTTGGCTCCCTTTTTCTCCTTCTTCGCTCCTCCTTCGTTCTCTACTCCCTTCTTCGCGCGGCTATCTTTCGGACTCGGTCGGCGTGGGTAACGACTCTCAACCTACGCGTCAGTCGATGACTCGAGGAATAGCTCGTTCCAGGAGGATCGTTTCGCTTATGCCGGGGGAACACGGCTATGGTGGCGAAGGGGTGCCTCGGTAGGTCGCGGGATCGGTGAACTGAGCGCATGGGGTGGGTTGAGTTATCGGGCTACGGAGCATGCTGTCGTAAATAATAATCACGTTGATGCTACGGGACGCGGTAATAATAGGCACCGCGCGAATCGTGATAATTTACTAGATGGAAAGCAAAATTAAATTGTAATAAAGTACCATGGGATCCGCTAGCGCTCGGCCGCGTCAAACCGGGGCTCGAGACAGTCGAAAATTGATAGAACTTTCGCTTTCTTCCACGGAATCCGCTGAGTGATTTGATACTGTCTCGTTACCAGTAATTTAATCGAAGCGTAATCCTTGGCGTTTTACGGTTACATGCAAATTGATTTGATCGTTTTAAGGGGCTGATAGACTAGGGGTGAAAATCATACAGCATGGATATTGGTAACGGTACGCGTGTCAGAAGATTCGACGTCGGCTAAATGTATTATCCGTACCGTTAAGACGAATCGGGATTTAATCGCATAATCCCATTAGAATCGGTGAAGAATCGGCCGATGGACGGCCGCGTTCCGCGCTCGTAAAAGCCAACGCGTTGGTAAATTATCGTCCTCGCCGCGGTCGCATGCGATGCGCGACGCTCTCCTCCCGGTGCCAACCACTCCCATCGCCTCTTATTACCTTGTTCCATTTACATGGTCAAAAATCAGCTTAGCGATTACTCTCGATGTCTGTTTTCTACCCGAACTTTCCTCCGACTCTTTACCCCTTTTCATCCCAGAGGCTCTGACAAATATTGTCGATAATCATCAAAGTGTATTTCAATTAGAAGAGTATGGTAAATCGTTATTACATGCGTAATAACACTGATACGACGAATTCTGCAAGCATTACGATCGGAGGTATATCTCTTTTCAATCGACGCAAGATTTGCCTATCCTTTCACTGAAATTTCCCTCACCCCATCGCACCTCCCCTATATTGGAAAAAAAAAGTTGAACGCTCGCGGTATTTCACCCTCGGCTTTCCAAATATTTTTGTTTGCCCATTCTCCGTTACATCATCCAATTATTCCCGCGTTGCAGCCAAACAGAGAAGCCGAGGTTCCGTTGCCATTTTTATATTTTAATCGGTTTTTTACTTTTTTTAACCGTTTTGTTACACCTGTCAGGATGAATCTTGGCTGTGAAATTTGTTGGGATATTAAATCGCGCGTTCCGTTTCCCATTTTGACGTTCGCCCCATATTTTTACTCTTTCCGTTTATGGGAAGTACTTCAACCTTTTTTCACATGTATAAACATATACGTATATATAAAACTATGTCACCGGTCCGAGAATTAGTGTGACTTTTTTTTTCCGACGTTAAAGAAGTCCACGAGCCTGTGTAAACGTTGCTATCGAGTGAGACGAGTGATCATCGGCCGTAGCACCCTGACAAAACAAAAACCACTTAAAACCGAACAATTTCCCCGTCGAGCTCTTCTCGGAAGCTCCCATCACCGAAAACGGCCCCGTCGTCGTCGTTTGAAATTCCTGGCCGGTTCTTTCAAAAACCATAAAGCAACACGGCGAAGGAGAAGAAGGAGGTCCCCTTAACTGCAGGTACGGGTCTCAACCGGAATAAGCATCTCCGGCTGCGTAGAGTCAGTCCCTCTCTTATATGCAGGACGCGGCAGATATATGTCCGAGCCGAGAAAGAAACGTTCAGCTTTGCCATCACACATGGTGGCCACGTTGCCGCCTCCTCGGCTTCGCCTCCACCTCTAATGTATTCCCCGGCGTTAATACCCGAGGAAGGCTCACCGAGGCCGTCTCCATCACACGTGCGAGCAGCGCCGACCGACCGTGGGTCTCCTCTCTCTCGGTCAGCCGTCGAGCCTTTACCTCTCTCTGGGGGTGAGAGAAGGCTTCTTTTAATAGTGCTAGAACAGGATCCGCAGCTTTCACGTGCGACAGAGACGACGCGCCGGGATGACTTTCAGCTCACGCCACTTTTTCCACGTTGATTTTATGGATGTCTTTTGTGTCGCGTCTTGCTTAGGCCCTTTGTCCCTAAGCGAGCCTTCCCCGCTACGCGTTTCCAACTTCCTTGGGAAATGTCGTTTAGATTGCGGAATGGGCGTCCGAGCTTCGTGACTTCACACCGAGCGATTTATCGACGCGGAGAACCACGGAAATATCACCTTATTTAGTATATTGCCCTGTATGATACTCGTACCCGCGAACCTGTGCAAACAGAAGCGCGACACTTGATTAAACCCAACAGCGCCCCCGCGTAATTAATACCCGATACACCTTGCAAACGTGTGAGCAACGCATATCTCAGGTTTCATTTTCACCGAAGATTAATACGTTCAACTTTCCCTCGGTTGTTTAACCGATTACGGTTCGATTAGTAATTCGAATTCAGGTGTTGATCGCAACAATTGAATTTTGTTTTATCGGATGTTGCGTGTTGATCGAAGACACCCGTGGCAAACAAGAGGAGTTGCTCGTTGTCAATTAGGCGGCAGCAGCCGGATAGATCTGGATCCGTGTGGCGTGGAATCTGGGGATGATGATTGTCTGAACGAAGGCGGTGATCGGACGTGATCGCGACGGGTGCTGACGGTCGCACGCGATTTATGTCAGTCACTATTTTTCGAAGAACGAATGAATCCCTTTTTAATAAGAAGTGTATGGTTGAAAATGAATAGAGACGTTCGCGTGGAATCCCGATTCAAATTACTTGAATGATTCTCGTCACGATTCATTGATCAATTTTACGGATGTCATCAAGGTTCGGGCGACCCAGCAAAAAGTGAAATTACCGGGCGAACGTGAAAATTTGCGGCCGGGTATCAATTTATCTGCTGGCCGGAAGAGCGTTAGGCGTCCAGTATCATGCGTAATTATTTCTATAATTAATATCTCGCAACTTGACCATTAATTATATTACGCTGCGGCCACCGCGGCCCGCCGCCCGTATATTTCGCGCCGCTCATTAATGCAATCATCAATATTATTCCGAAAAATTGCGGCCGGTATTATTGCGCCCAGCGAGCGGGCGGTAGGACGTCGCGGA
Organism: Ceratina australensis; assembly: GCA_004307685.1. Classification (NCBI taxonomy): domain Eukaryota; kingdom Metazoa; phylum Arthropoda; class Insecta; order Hymenoptera; family Apidae; genus Ceratina; species Ceratina australensis. The sequence goes on from SHCU01000441.1 coordinate 92,133, forward strand.
AGATATACGCCCGCGGTATCGGCAAACAGTTTGCTAGCAAGGGACGGGCATATACCATTGAATATTTAATGCTGTTGCCAACTTGTCCCTCTCCCGTTTGACAAATAACGTCCACTGAATTTTTGTTTGTCCCCACGCTGCCGCTGTAAACAATCATTTTCCCACTTTCGTATCTTGGTCACTATGTAATTGTTATCAATTAATCGGAGGCAACCAAAAATCCGGGATATTTCGCTCTTAATTACACCAGATTGCTTAATAAGCTGCAATCGTAAATTACGCGCGCGTTAATCATTTTATTTGCGATTGTTTCGATTCGCATTCTTTCATTTTTAATCGGATCTACATTTAATTCAAATACGCGCGGATTATTTTTCAGTTTGAAATCCCCAGTTCCACACATTTCCCTAACTGTTTACGACGCCGCCTTTTAAGAGCGTCGCGATAAGGAGTCATTCAATTAACCGTGAAACTAGAACTAGGTACGCGTCCCGTGGTTCGCGCAAAACGATGAAAAAGTGAATTTTAATCAAGCGGTCACAGACAGCCGCGCCGAGGGTACAACGCACCTTACCGTGGAATGGATCTAGCCCGTGCATGTATACGTGCGTTACATGGTGCGTGCAACGATGCACCACGGCGCAGCGTGGTGCATCCGAGTGCTGCACCGAGAATGCATACGCTCCTCTCTATCTCTCTCCCTCTCTCTCTGTCCCGCTCGCTGTGCCTGTGCCACGGACCACCATAAACGATTGCACGCGCGAAGGGCCGTCTTGCCGTTCGTAAATCTGTCAGGGGCAGCATTTACGACGGCATTAATAAGCCCCGGTACTGATGTAATCTGTCAGAATTCGTCGAATCCTGGCTGGATATCCGCGCCGCTAATGAACGCCGCGGAAACCGCGGAAATTTCGCGAAAAACAAATAAACGCCGTATTAAAGCTACAGCTTACGTTACGAGTGGATGAAACCTGGAGTTTAAAACCTGACAGAGTCGAATTTCAAACTATACACGTATCAAATTCGTTCGGATTAAACTAACAGGAGTTTCGCTAATTATGTAATAAAAATTGACGGTCATTAACCCTTTCGCTTCGGCAGTCTGCTTCGTCGAAGTGTTGCCACTGTACGGACAGGTATCCATAGGTCACGTTGTCGACGCCGCTTATGAGCGGCGCTCGAAGCGAAAGGGTTAAAAATATGAACCAGGGTCTCGCTATCTCGGGTCGAGTGAGCGAAGCCAGTTCCCAAGTTCGTTTCAACCCTTCTCACCCTGTGAGAATATCCGAAACCGTCTCTGTGACATGGGTCCCATAACAATTTACCCTATTAAGAGCTTTTTGCTCGGAACAATTGCCGCGGGTATTCCCCTTGCAAGAACGCCGCGCGTTTTACACTTGTTTCCATCTACGAGTAGAAGAAAGGCAAACTTATGGCCGTCGAAAAAAATTGCTTACCCAGGCTCGGGTGGTATCGTCATCGTCCGAGGTATAGTGCCCGGCGCCGTATTAAAGCCGGAACGGTTCGCGCTTGGTCAAAAACAGTGGCATTTCGTCGGGGCAAAAACGGAAAAGGAAAATCGATAGCAGCAGCGGGCGAGTTGGGTGGGAGAGGTAAAAAAGGGCACGGCGTCATCGGTGGACAAACAGCTCGCGGGAAGGCACCGCCGCCACGCCGGCCGCGTTCCATTTTCGCCGTGCCGAGGCTGGCGGAGGCCACCGATACCGCGGGGGCCAGTATTTGACGAATTTGTATGCACATTCACGTGCGTCCCGTTCTATGCCGTCCCGCGGCGGAACGCTCGCTCGCTCGCGCTCGGCTAGGGAATGCGACAGCCGGTCCCGGACTCTGACGTGGCCGGGGGTCAGCGCGCTGTTGCCAACGCGATAAAACCAATCACCGAAATAACCACCGACCGGACGCTCCGCTTCTGGTCGCACGTGCACCCTGGACCAACCCTGATACCCTGTACAAACGGATACGCGTTGTGTACAGAGCGGCTGAAAAATGGGGGATGAAATTCCCTGGATTTGTAATCCTGACTCGAGCCGGGTAATAGGATTCATTATTGGGCTTCGCGATTGACTTGCCCTTACAAAATTCGCGGAGACGTGTCACGCGGATATTATTCATTAACCCTGGATAGAAAATATAAAGGGAAATATTTATTGGAAAATATTTGTATGGATTCCGTTTGTTATTGAGCTTTTACAATAATATTTCAGAGCGAATAGAACGGTTAATGAGTCCATAAAATAAATTGTTACTTTCGAACAGTGAAACGTTGTAATGAGTATCAAATTTTGCGGTGGCAATTTGAAATTTCGATGAATGAGAATTAAATCCCCGGTACAGTTTGATGGCGAGATTAGTATCAATTTCGTTCAGAAAGAGTGCTGAATCGATGAAAATATCTATTCATTCGTACCGACCGATAAAATTAAATCCGACGATCGTTTATAATTATTTCTCTCGTTGTATTCTTTGTTTCGTCAGTTTTCTATTTTCCAGGTACGCTAACGTTGTACCCGAACCACCACAACAGATTCACGGTATCGACGCATTTTCCCTTTAACCACCCCTTTCGGCCTCTGCATATTTATGAAAGCGTCCCCTGCATCGAAATCAAAGGGTTGCGGGAATCGGTTGCACAATTTCGACCTACATTTTTTTGAAAACATCGCCCCTCGAGCGTCGATTTCCAGGCTCGCAGCCAGCAGCGACGCGCGAACCCTCCGTCCGTTCGTCCGTCTGTTCCCACCCACCCTCGCCAGCCCGTTCTCTTTCGCGTCCCTCCGCGTTTCATTTCGTGCGTACGCGTGTGTGCACGCGTCCCACCTTCGACCCTCGCAGGAGGAGCCGTAGGTATGCGGAGGCCAGAGCGTTGCGGCTCACCGATGCCACCGCTAAAGGTTTAATTAGTGAATCGGTTAATCCGATACGTGACTATTAGCGTGAAATCCGTTGCGTCACGGGGGGACGAACAAGTGAAAAAAAAATATAAAACTCGAAGGCGCGCCACCCCTGTTTGTTTTCCCATCGTGCACCCGGTCAGGAGTTGGGAAATTAGGTGAAATTGCATCGGCCGGCGTACGATTTTTCGAAATTTCACGACAAAGCGGAGACCGGGTCTCCTGCTGTTTTTTGTTCCTCGAGAGTAAGTTAATTTTACGCTCGCGGAAATTACGCGTGTTTACCTGAAAAAAAA
>SHCU01000442.1:0-22602 GCA_004307685.1 Ceratina australensis
GAATAATATAACGGTAACGGTACCACGGGGGACGCGGTAACCACGCTGCGCGAACAATGAACCGATTCGTAGCGGACCGATCACAAATGCTACCATTTTTGTTCACGACGCGGTTGACCGATCGGACCCAATAAATTTTCCCGTATGACGCGAAACCGTTTCAACGGTGTTACACATGACTCGTGTTATTTCGTTGACAGACTACGATTTTACGACAGACGGATCGCAAAGAAACGAAGCATAGTTTAGTTTCACTCTTAGTATTAAATTCCGCATTTTTTACGCTTCGCGTGAGTGAATAAAATTTCGTGCTTCGCTTGTCTTTTCAGGGTAGGAAACCGTAAAAGCTCGTTGTCTTAAATGCTCTTTACCAGACTTATGCCACAGCATAGAAACAGCGTGTTATCGCTATTAGGGTAATGCGTATCCCACGCCCAGGAAAACCTGAACTCGGTTCAAAATAGCCGATTTACCGTTCTAAGCTCGAAGCCTCCGATCCAGGATAAAAGGCATCGCCACTTTCCTGTACTAATTTCACCCGTATTATCCCCGTCACAATCTTTTACACGATAACAGCACCGCACCCTGTCCCTCCGCCCCTGCCGGTCGCGTCGCGGATCGTATCATTATGCGATGGGCCCAAGTTATTACATATAATAGACCGGCTAGATGATCGTAACTTTGTGGATCCTTAGGCCGCCGCGGGATCAATCGTTTATTTATCGGATTTATTGATCGCGTTTAAACGGCGTTCCTGCGTCTGCTACCGGGTCCGTGCATCTCGCCTAATGAGATAATGGCCCGGTACGCGACCGACCTCTAATGCATAATAAATATACACGGATTTGGCTCCCTGATAACAGACGAGGAAGCGATTCGTTTATCTTACGGCCGGCAATATCCGACGATTCTTTCATGCTCGCCTTTTCATCCCCCAGGTGGGCCCCTTCCGTTGATCAATTCCAACATTTTACCGTTAAACAGATCGTTGTCAGCTGCCACTGGGGCCGGGCTTTCTTAACACTATTTCTACCATAAGGTGTCAAAAGACACCTTTCGAACTTTGACTGAACATTATTCATTTTGTTATCAATCTCCACAATTAATTTTTCGACTTTTTTTTATAACAGTTCTTAAATTAATTCAGCGATATCATTCTCCTCTAGTTCATCCTGGATTTAAAAATGTGCATCTTCGGTCGAAATAGGTATACACAAAATCGCGGTAGGAATAGTGTTAATATTAATTCCACTCGTTTTACAATAAAAATTATATATCAAGATTCCCAGGAATAACACAATTTATAAATTCACTATAGTTCATGCGATTATTTTGAAACAAATAATTGCTGTAAGAAAAATCTGCAGTCGGTTCGTAAGAAATTGTTTGACACGTAGAGTATGAAGTAATTAAGGCAGGCAGATTTGACGAGGGGACGGCGGCGCGAGGCAACGAGTTTTCCTTTCCTCAAAGAAGAAAGTAACAGTACCGGCGTGCGTCGAGCCGGGGACCGCATAAATCTCGCGATTGCAAGCAAATTGTTCGGTGCCCGGAGATAGAACGGCGACGTGTACCGCGGAGAGCCGCGGAAGAATAACAGCTAACAGGAAACGTTGTACGCGCGGCCCGTGTATACTATCTGTTGCGTACGCGTTCGCAGCCGACTATGGTAGTCCCGTTTGTGTAGCCCGCCGAGGGTTTCGCCGCGGAAACTTCGACCTCCCCACCGAAACCTAATCTCGTTGCTAGGCATCCGGCGAGATGAACTCGGGGATGAACGTATACGGCGCGCGGTAACTGTCCCCAGAAGTGATGTGGGTATTAGTCGCAGGGAACCGGTCGGCTCTCGATGTTTAACCCCTTCACTTACAATAACGTCTGGGAGACGTCATTCATTTTATGTGAAATTCGTACGAACTCTGTTTCATTTGTAAGTTAAGGGGTTAAGCACGAATTTTTCTAACACGAACATTACGAAATGCTTAACCCCTTCCTGTGCCATTTGGCTTGACGAAACTCGGACCCAAGCGGTAGGCATCGACGCGCGCTAAACAGACCCAACGTTTGAACCAAGTTTTGGCCCTCTCGTCGCGAGTGTGACTCGCGATATTCATATTTGGGCCAAAATCTTCATCGCGTGTCAGACTCGCTAAAGTATGGGAAGGGATTAAAGAACTAGAGGAGAAAAGATACATAGATCTGTTTATCTATCTAATCTGTGTTATTGGCTCGGAGGCATCTAGACGAAGCAATTCGAGTTCGAAAGAAAACTCAGCTGATACCTCGCTACTTTCATACTTTTCGATCGGTTGGCTAGATAAACGGTGTAAATAATGGTGCGCATTACAGGAGGGAATGTATAGGGGTAGTTTGAACGTGGAACTGCTTATTGCCGGGACATGGGTGTAACTATGATATTTGATCTCAGCGTTTAATGGTATTATTCCATGATGTTCGAGTACGAACCCGCAGCCATTATCATGGTGACGACATTTATAAGCTTGACGGAGTGTGCCGAGTACGTTGTCACGGATAGCCCCTTGGCTCAGCAGATATCCCGCTGTTTTAATTGCTTCATTCGTCGTCCATTGAAATTATTATTGCGTATGATTTATCGTTATCTGCCAGTCGAACGTTTAACGTTTATCACCTGAAACGTTGTGTCAGTTTTTTCGATAGACAATCGCGAGGGTACGCGGTATGAAGCGCAGGTTTCGTGAATGAAGCAGTTTACGCCGGACATGATATCGCTTACAGCGACAATTTAGCGCCGCTAGTTAGAATTATAAGCGAAACCGAATACTCCCGCTCATATTACGCTTACGCGCGATTTATAATCCAACGGTGGATTCTCTCGGCCGCTCGCTCCGATCCATCGCATCGGTTCGCGAATTAAGTTTCCGCAGGCGAATACGAGACGAGCATGCAAAACGCTCAAGGTCGTAATTTCTGCGTATAGCTCGAGCTCGATTAGAAGATTCTCACGAACTCTAACTGGACTTTCTGCCGGCGTCGATTATTCCTATTCGTGGGATTCATTTGCTCAAAAACGTTCACGTTACGATTCCACGCTGGAACTTAGCAGCGTGTTCGGTAACATCCCGACGCAACGATTCGAGCGGCATTTCAGATCGGATCCTACCATCGGTTTCTAATAAGTAACAGAAGCCACATAAATTGATGGAAATTTTTGCTAGGTTCTCATTCATTCATGAACTGTCTCTTAGTTCCACCAACCGGTTTCTATTTTTCATATCTCTCTCCGCGCATTGTCAAGCACGTTCTAGAGAAATCCAACGATACGTGGTTAACAACGTCGCTCGGTCGCTGAACCGTTTTTGCGCGCGGTCTTCCATTCAACTACGAATTCGCTGATACCCGTCTTCCTATTATAAAACAGGAGAAAGTAAGGTCACTGTGTCGCCGTGACATTAAATCACAAATATCAAGTTCATGTCCAGAGGAATTTTATAAAAATCACAGGGGTTAAGAGAAGAGTTTACGCTTACTTTGACTGTGACAATTTTTATGGGTCAGAACGATGCTTGATGCGCGTATTCGTTGCCCGACGTTGCGGCTGACACGTAGTTTCAAAGGTGGCCCAGTTTTTCATGACAGATAATCGTGGAACAAATCACGGAATGACATGCTCGCTTCCGCACTTTCTTGTTTATCATTCCACGGAATACGGCCGGAATAATAACGACCGTCTAAGCGACAAGTGAAACGGAAAGGCAAACGAGATTACGGTACCGTCCACGTAACCAGAATTTGCATTCGTACGGAAATGCTGTTAACATAAATGGAAATTCCGTTAGTATTACTATACAATTTTTTATACAATTCATCAATGAGAAGTTTCGTATATATTAATATATTTAATGATTTAATTAAAATATATTCTACATTAAATAGATATATATTTGAAAAAGTGAAAACGTGTTTCTCCCTACTGCGTTGTTTTATGGCATCAATTGATTTGCCAATAAAATCTCCATCGACTTTCAATGTTCGCAACCCCTCATCAGCTAAACACATATTTCGCAATTAAATCCCGATATCGGGTCATTAAATCCGCGGGGTTAAAGCAGGTTCGCGCATTATCTCCGTTTGCTCATTTACCTTCGTTAACGATCGGACTCGTTATAATTGAGCCACTATACTAGGGCTTAAACCGATCGCGTCGCCTTGAACGAGTGCAACGTTTACACTAAACTTAACATTGTACAAGCTCGTGTTATCGTTAATCGAAACGCCTCTCGACTCGCCGCCGCCGCCGCTGCTGCGCGAGACGAGTTCATACGTACTCGAGAGTTGCAACATAGTCGCAATTGCAAAAATCCAGCCGGCCTACCTGTCCGAGCAACTCGCGTGAGCAAGCGTGTATGTAAACCCAGTCGTGTATAGTCCCTGGTAGAAACCTACGGTCACCACTTCTAATTAAATGTAATTAAATCAAAAGTAATCAGTTAGAGAATTGACTTACTCTTTAAGAAATATTATTATACGCGTCACATTTCCGACGTGTATTTTATGTGTACGCAATTTTCCCATTGTCGATATTAATTATGGACTTTCGCTCTTCGCACGTGATACGAATACAATAATACATTCTCGAGCCGTACCTCAGAACGGTTATTTCATTTATTTCCGCGAACAGCATTCCAGAAATTTTTTTCGAGACCGCTTATTGCCACCCCCGCTGATTTTACAATCTCACTAAATTTCTACCATCGACTATACACCATGGTTTTTCCCAGCGGAAGGAACTTTTGCAACTCTTCCACGCGAAAGCTGGAATCCTGTCTATCCGTCTCTCTCGGTCGTGTGCGCCGTGGGTTCTCGGCGATATGTCATTGTCGGGCAGCGTTATGAACGCGTGCTATCTCGGCGTGTAATGCGTGCCGCGACTTTTATTTTTATTAGGATCGTTATAAATCAGCTTTGCCCGGCGATACGCGCCTAACCGCACGTACACGAGACATTCTTGACGGTATGTCAGTGTCCCTCGACGTCGCGATCCCAATGCGTCGTTTCCCAACCTCAACAGCGTTTATTTCACCCTCGGAGAATTTTCCAATCAATTACGCTCAGAGCTAATTGCGCTAAAAACGATCGGGCTGAATCTTAAATTACGAAGCCTGTCCCTCGTCGACATATATATTTTTACTTCGATAAAGTTCATCTCTGCGTTACACCGATGTATTTCAATGTGAAATATAATAATTGAACGAAATGGGTCTGAAATGGTTTTACCGATGCCCTAACTACAATAGCTACTACGTAATCGGTGCTAGTAGATGTATATCGGATATGGGAATCCTCCTCGTCGTGTGAACGCGAGACCCGTACGTATACGTGCGACAAAGCTGCATACGAAACGAATCACCATAAGGTGGTGCATTGTAGTCCGATGCAAATCGCGAAACAACAGCGCGGGGGCTCCTCGCGGGGCAAATAGGAAATGGAACTTTCTTGTTCTCAAACGTGCTTCGACTGTTCCCCATGATTGCATCCTGATAAGAATCGTTAAAATGGTGAAATCTAGGGAACAGCCGTTTGGAATATGCTAGCGTATTTAATGTCAGCAATTAAACTTTTTTACAGATTGAATCTGTGAAATTCATAAATATATAGAATCATTTAGGGTAGTAAGAACTGAATCCTTCGGTAGTTGAATAATGAAACACTTGTTTATGCGTGATATATTTTATTCGATTTACAAGCACAGATCTCCGTTCAAATGGAGATTCTTTTTACATAAGAACTGAGATATCCTAGATAGTATCTGCCTGATTAGATATGCTGGGAACGATGCACCTAGAGTTTCACTTTTGTTTAAATAACGTCGCGTGAGGAAACCCTTGTAGGAAAATGTGGTAGAAGATCGCGGTGTCTAATTGCTGGTTCGTTTGCCAAGCTATTGTCGACTGCCTGGGTCTAGGAAAAGATGGCTCTTGTAAGAATTGAAACAGATCTCGTGTGAAACAAGTTTGAGCAAGATATTTAAATGATTCGTTTTATCGAGTAATTGATCTTATAACGGTCGATCTAATTTGTGTATTTAAATATGGAATTACACGCTTTTTGCATCGCGTTTAATACTCCCTGATGTCCGAACGAAAACGAACGTGAGAATCGTAACTAATTGTACATTGTGCAAGCGCGACGGAAGAAGGCCGCACGTGAAAAGTTAACGGCCTTGTAACGAAAGATTAACTTACCGGAACATTTTGCAAAATACAATTACCACCACTCGGGCTTCTACAATTGTTCCTTTTTTCATTTGCTCTTCGGCACCCTTACGCAAACGATTGCGAGACCTATCAAATGCAAAAACCAATGACCATAAATTAAGTTTTACTTTCACACGTCTGGTTGTTAATTCATCTCTTTTCTTTTTCACTATACGCGTAAACCATGCGTAATAAGCACGAGATGTTATTATTTGTATTTAACGAAGGCACGTCGAGTCAGGTATCTCAATTATTTCATAATCATTTCTAAACGTATCATCGATCAACGTCAAGTGAAAATTTAGCTTCGTATCGACATCTAACCGCGAGCGAAACGAGATTCACTTTTTATATTAATTTCGTAATCGAGACAATTGCAAACGAATCGTTGCTCTTCGAGATTAGTAATTTTATTTATGTAACTTACGTATAGTTCGACTCGCAGAAACGCGGTATCTCAATTCGCCTTTGGCTTCGTTAACCCCTAACGTCAGCGAAGAATAATGATCGGGCATTTTGCCATTTCACCAGATTCATCCTTGCTTATCATCGTTACGCTATACAAGCCGCGCAGCAACTTTTCCTTCTCATCCACCAACCTACTATTCATTTTTCCTATCACGCATCGTGGGAACGTCTAATCCGGCCGTTGATTTCCGTAAACAAAACCGATGAACCTTTCACCGGTTCACGATTTTCATGTACTCGCATACCTACGTACGTACGTGCATACACTGCCTACCAAAAGTTTCCTCTAAGCGCCGATTCGATCGAACCGAGCAGAAACGAATTAAAATTATCGCGATCATTGATCGCCGATTAGCTGCGATTTTATCGTTGGAACGAGGATACGTTCGAAATTTACTTCTTAAAAATTAGGGAGTTTCGTTTGTAACGAGAACACGCAACTTTTGAAGGGCAGTGTATATCGGCTACTGCGTTCAAGGGAGGACTCGCAATCAGTTGTTAGACAGGGACTCTCACTTTCCTTCTTGGCATCCAACCACGGTCCTCCCACAGCGAGAGGGTTACACGACACACGGTACAGCACCGGCTCTCGAATAGATTTATGAAGCTTTCTCCCCGCAGCGCTCGAACAACGACAGGAAGGCTTTCGTTTTTGCTTTTATTCGTCGATATGATAGCCTCTCCGGTTGATGCCGTCAGGAAATCGTATAAAAGCCGAGATTCCAACGGGGAGATAAGGGAAACCGGAGATTTTTAAGATACCCGATGCTAGGCCGAAGCTTTGTGTCAAAAATAAAGTCAGACATCGTCGAATACACGAGTAGAAGCGTTTCGTACGCGGACTTCATAGTTTCTTATTGCGTTTCGTTTAAGCGACTTCATAATTTGTCAGTTTTCTTTAAATAAAATAAGAAAAGAGAAACTTGACTTTCGATTTCTCTGGTATAACCGGTGTCTCTCACTGAGTGAGACGTAAGTATCCGGGTACACGTGTAAAAATTTGAAAGAAAAAAAAAAGAAGGTTCATCCGGCCCGGGAAAAAGAGGCGCGGGACGACGGGTATACGCATCGGTGTCGCCGGTGCCAGTGACTGTCGATAAATTACACGGTCACAGGTTATCGGAGGGCCAGATTATGCGGATGAACAGGGCCGATAACGAGTCCTTGGTCCGCGGGATTTTTCCTGCGTGGAACATCCTGGCGGGGTCTTCGAATGCCTTTCGACGATTATTATCGCGGCCCCCGTCATGTATCACGTCAGAGTACACGCTGATAGAGCCGAGGATGCTACCTTCCGATACCACGGAATGACTCGTTCTTTTATGTACAATACTACCGAACAAAAGTCAGCTTCCATAATCCGAATAAAAAAAGCGTGCTTTTCATTATTCTGCAGTTTATTTTATCACTATTTTATTACTCAGTCAAGGCTGTGTAAGGTCAGCTATTTAGCGTTTTTCACTTTGCGCGTGAAGGCAGTGAAATGAATCCAGTTTTTATCTCCGACTTCTCGTCACATTTCGTACTCCCACACGTTCTTGTTTTTTCCATTACGCAATATCTTCGTCATTCGTAATTGTCCAGGTCGTTATCGCGATTGGTTTCTTTTCCTTCGCAAATTCGTCGTGGTCCAGTGTATTTAGATGAGTTCCGAGTATCCTTGAAGCAAGGTCATTGAACCACTGAAGACCAGCAGCCAAGGGATATACGTACTTTGAAGTCTCGCCTCATCACCCAACCTGAACTCGCCTCGTGTGGTGGTCCAACGTTAGTCGATGCGTGTGATGGTTTCTTGGGATCGCTATCCAGATATTCAATGCAGACAATCTTACAATTACTATTGCAAATTATTCTGCACTTAACAGATTCCTTGAAGTTTTAAATGTTCCTTAATCCGTTTCATGTATGATCTATATATTCAGTTGCACAGGCATTTACATACTTTGCGATGAATGCTATATCACTTCTTTGACTTCTCTTCTTTATGCATAAGATTTTTAATTGCTCGGGATTACACGTCTGTCGGTCAGTGTATTATGACAAGACACGTATTCCTGAGAGACATTAATAGTTTAGCATTTCATGGTTTAACGGCGATATCAGTTTCATCGGGATTCTTTAATCTTCGTAACAGCGTCGCCGGAGTGATTTGTCACAGGCATGTTCCTTTATCTTGTACGTGTGACAGTTAATTGGTTCTATAGCCAGAGATTAACGTCGCGTTTCGCGTTGTACATCTGAAACGATTAGAGCCGAGCCAAGGTAATTTATCGTCGAATCTGTCATTTCGACTTAACAGATTTTACATGTGTAGTGAAAAGTATCAGCAGATCAAATTAATTTCACGTGTACATATCAATGATTCCTTATGAAAATTCCGTATGTGTACGACTTCCAAGTATTCATACCGCACAATGTACTCTAACAAGCTGTCAATGGAACTGTCGAACATCAGGAAATTACACTGTCGCCGGTCATCGAATGACTCTCGGATGAGTTTGCAACACCTTAACGATTCCGTACAGGCTACCGCTATTTGTCGAATTAAATCACGTTAATCCATTCGTGATTCGAATTGCGGGGCACGGTAGTCGATCTTTAGATCCGTTCGAGGCGCACTCGTTAAGAACATTCCTAGCTCCTTGGGATACGATCTACCAGTTAGACGATAGTTTCATCTCGTACAATGAAACTGTGATTTGTCGATTTCGGACCAGACAGACCCTTACAATCGATTGTATGATCCGAAGAAGTCTGTCAATTAAAAAGTTCGATTTTTGTTTGATAGATTCTTTACGTATTTTATGAACTTCTTCGATTATTGACGAAACGTCAAGCACGCTAATCTATCTTAAATCCAGAGTTACGAACTACTTATAATATTTATTTGCGATAAAATATGTAACAATTTTTATGGCGAACCAGTTCAAAATAAAACTGGCTGAGATCAACTGTTTGTCCCCGCCAGGTTGCATTAGACTTTCGGAAAAAACGCGAGATTCCATTAACACCCACTTCGAGCCGCACGAAAGACGGACGGGGAGCCACGCGTACTAAAATAGTAAGAGTAAAAATGTTCCTTCGTCCACACGGCACCACCGGACAGTGCCAGATCTTATCTGTTAAAGTTACAACCGAACGCCCAAGTGCTCCGTTCCACGCGATCGAAAACCCACGGGAACGGTAGTTTGACAAGGATATTAAAATGGCCAGTCGATTTGTCGGCACGACTATCGGGCTTCGCCTAGGAGCGTCCGTGAAAGAAGAACTCGGATACAATTGCTCACGATAGTGCACCGTCCGCTGCGAGAACAATACCTACGCACAGACCGCGTTACCATTGCCGTTCGCCTCTCAGTTAAATCGTCGAAAAATATTGAAACGACGCATTCCACGAAAAAATTTTACAAAATTATATCGCAAATGTTTGCGTCGTTTAAAAAATGAATCGAGCCTTCGCACGAAGGATGTCTAATTTTATTTTGAAAGTTTTGCATACAAAGCTTTTGTAGTTTGTGTGTACGAAAGGCGTGAAGTATTTTCCTAATGCTTATAAACGTCGCCTATAATGTAGATGCTTAGACGCACCGGGCAAACGATTCTGAATAGGTCCGAGGCAACTTACGAACGAATAGATTTAAGCAGAATCGTATAAAATATTTGGGCAGCGTATTTATCGTCGGCCGAGTCAATCTGATAATTGGAGGCCGTGAAGGTATTGCTCTTTCTCGGGACCGTTGCAGTCCGCGCAGAGCCGGTTTCGCGCATTGCTACCGTACTAAAATATTGTTCGCTGTGGGTGGCTTTATGGGCTTCGCTGATGTAAAGCCCTTTCCGATTCCTTCTCTTGTCAGATACAAACTTATTGATAGTTCCAGCGTTGTGTAGCCTACCGGCCCTGTATCTGGCTCTGGTATGCCGCGCGCGCTATCGCCGCCGCAGCCCCGGCCAAGGGTGTCGTGGCGAGATAGAAACGGGGCTGCGTGGCCTCTGCACGCCACCGTGCCAAACGTGAATTTATACCGCCGATTCCTGGCACCTACTCGTCCTTCGAACGTCCCGGCGTTGGTTCTATTCCGAGAACTCGGTACGAGACCGGATTTCGAATAACTTCGTAGCCTCTCAGGTTTAAAAAACGAGTTGATTACTAAAGATTTGATAGGTCTAATATCTCTCAGGGTTCCACGGCGCGTAGCCGCGGAGATCCAAGGGCAGACGATTTAAAATAGTTTCCATTTCTATAGATAATTAGCGAAGATCGAAACGACGAGATTGATTATCTGAGTCAAAATCACACGCGAGGAATTCCCGTTTGATAGCAGGAGAATCGCTGAATTATGTTTATCCGACGCGATTTCGTGGGAGAAAAAGAACGTCAGTTCGAGCAATAAACATTCCTATTAATCCGAAGATAAAACGGAATGTAAACGAGTGCCCGGCGAACGAACGACATCAATTCCGGTGAACAAATGACGCTAATTTCAGCAACATTTGCAAACAGTCTCGACCGGTAGCTCCCTCATAAACGTACGAGCCTCGTTTCGCTACTATTCATCATAAAAGACAAATTATCCCGTCCCGGGTCTCGGTTAAACGCTACGCGAAGGCAAAAAGGGCCGGAGTTCACGTTCCCAGCCTCTTCAATAAATCCGCGGACTCAATTACGCTAATCGTCGAACCTATTCAAGAGTTCTAAGACGTGACCTCGTCCTCACGCTTATTCACTAATCCGCGCGAGTGATACACGAATTATTTCTCCTAATGACAGTTTTTCAATGCGCTCGCAGAAGGATTATTTGTTACCCCGTTGAACAATTGATAAAATAATTGAGAGGAGGGTTAACAAGCACGTCGAGCCTTCCAATTTACCAACTCACTCAAGCCCTACGTCCGTGCCCATCGCGAGACGCGATCACAACAAACGCAACAGAAAACGAAGGCAGGGAGGACTCGCGGATCCGCAGGAACGATAAACGGAGAACGTCCGATCGATCGAAATTAATTAGAGTGAATCGTTAACATCCACGATGTACATCCCTCTTCATAAGTCTCCAGACATTATTCTCATTTTTATACCATCAATTTCTTCGATAAATAATCACGATTTACGAACACAGATTTTTCATCGAAAATCGTTTCTCAGTATTCTTACGTATGCCCTGTACGATTCACCGTTACCTTTCAATTTGAATCCGTGATTTTGATAAACAATGAGGAATCGGCGCTGCGAGTGGAAACTTCTGTACGGAGATGTACGCGACAGGAGGAAGCGACGGTTGTGACGAGCGGCGGTAGATAGGTGACGCGGGATATTTGTTGGGAGCCGGTAAATGATAAACGAGCGCGCGCGATTAGGCAAAAGGAATCGCGGGCCGCCTGTGACGGGCGCGAGGGCGCAATTTTTGCGGCTACGCCCGCTGGCCCGTACGCGTTATTTATGATCGAGCATTACGCCGATGCCGCGATAGAGTTTCTTAAATAATTTATACGCCGCTACGCCCGTTTTATTCGTTTTCGCTGCCGCGCCGCCGCCGCCGTCTCCCCGCCGCGCTTCTAGGAAACAACGATTTTTCCGATCAGCACGGATTAATCGACTCGCTGACCTAACCTTAACTTCTTCGCGCACGGTACGATGTGGAACGAGGTGAAATTCCTGCTATGGGGACTCGTTATGAGAAGGTAGAGAATCTCCACTTTGAAGACGGTATCCGAGGATATACATACCCTCCCTCTCGCGTGCAATTACGACGTCCGACGATTGAAAAAGTTATTGCCGTGCTTATGAAGACGTTACACTCGAGACTATTAAGATGGATTAGACTCGGCTATAGCCGGATGGAAAAATCACTCGGGACACGACGATTACGCGGTTGTTTCGCTTCCTCGCACTAAAATTGATCAACTTTCCATTCGAGTTAATTACCCGTTTTAATATTCGCTGATATATAATTGACGGTAAGAGGAGGATCAAAGTGAAAAGTTGTTTGTCTATAAAATGACCGGTTGCACGGGCACGTATCGCATGTACAAAAGATCATTAATTACGGAGGCTAGCAATCTGAGATACGGTATCCTTTTCTTTGCCGTCTTAATTTGGCCGCGGCTTACGATTCTATTATCAAGCCGTTCATCGCGCATAGACGGCCGCGGGAGAAAATAGAGATACACCGTGTATCTCCTAGATGTAATCAGTCGCGTTCTTTTTGCTACCCTTAATAGTAACGCCGCGGATGATGATCCCTCGTTTCTTGAATTTAATGAATACCACTTCTTGCGTTATTACGGATTCGCGAAACGATACCCGCGTGATAAATTGTGTTTCGCGTGCAGCGATGCGAATTACATCCAATTATCTAAGAGATTGTCTATCGTTTTTTAACCCGTCAACGCTTTTTCAATTTCATTTATTAAGTAACCGAGGTAACCGTTGCACGGG
This sequence comes from Ceratina australensis, assembly GCA_004307685.1. Classification (NCBI taxonomy): domain Eukaryota; kingdom Metazoa; phylum Arthropoda; class Insecta; order Hymenoptera; family Apidae; genus Ceratina; species Ceratina australensis. The sequence continues at coordinate 13,141 of SHCU01000442.1, forward strand.
ATAGTTACTCGGTAATTTCAATCAATGCGATCTTTTAATTAATCGTTCTCGAAGTCTCTTGGTAGCACTAGGTGGTTTCGGTGGCTACTATGCGCCACGAGACTAATCTCCCAGGCGGGGAGCTCGTCAATCACGGGTGAGCATTCCAGAAATCGCCTGGTGGCCGCGGCCGGGTTTATACCATATTAATCGCTGGGAACGCGACGCCGGGCCGATAATCCCGAACCGTTCTCCTCTCGCGACGCGACGCGACAGCCACCGCGCCGGTGCCCGTTTACAAACGAGTCAATTAACCTTAATTGCCGCGTAATCGTTTTAACCGTGCCCCGACAGTACTCATCTCTTTACGCGTACAACCTAACGCTAATTGTCGGACCGTAAAAAAAATATTTTTCGTACACGTTTAATTAAAAATTAATCATAATTTACGTAACGTAAGGGATTAGACACAATGGATTTGATAGTCTGTTAAATCACAGTTGCGATCAAAATGTTTACGCGTAGACATATTTAGAAATGTGACACCGAAAACGAGTTCTAAAAACGTCTCCATTAATCCTTCAAGAAAATTGCGAGCACCGTGAAATTACGGGGTTTAATGATACCTCGGGTGGAAGAGAGCAAGGACGTCGATGCAACATTTTAACATTTTAACGACTGGTCGTCGTAAAACTTGACGCGGGATGATATTAACGAGCAGATACAATGCATAGCCGATACGGCTCCGGTCTGTTCATTTTTGACACCGTTCTTTTTTTTTGTAGCTTGTTTTACATTTTATACCTCGTCCGTAAAACGAAATTGGCTCGAGTATTTTTAGTGAACTACAGATTCGTCGTTAAGCCGTGTTCTCCCTGTTACCCTCTGGCGAGGTATCGATCGCGTACCGAATTTCCACAGCGATCCGAATTCCAGCGAGCCGAGTAGGAATTCTCGAAAGAGCCGAGCGGTCTGCCTTTCCTTTTTCAAATGGGAGTCATTCCACGAAAGTGGAAATGTTGCCGGACCGTGGCTCACCGTTCCACTTTCTAACGATTTAACGATCCTCGTAATAAGCCTGCCTCGCGGCTCGCCAAAAGCGGATCGATCGCGTAATTTCGTATTGTCGTTTCGCAGCCGGTCGAGTCGTCTCGGCGTCCTCCGTTGACCGATTTCCCATTCGATATTGAGAAACAGTGTTCTTACACGTAATTGACTCCTATTGGAGAAACTTAATACGTTTTTTCAACAGATTAATTAAATCAGTTTTACGAATCAATTAACACTAGTTTGCCCAAGGAAGTCATTTAGACTGCTCTTTAGTTTGAGTCAGAAAAAAAATTATGTATATAATGATATAATTTCTTAGAAATTTTTTTTAGTGTTAATATTTACTAATAAACTGTTTTATAACCGTAAATAATATAAGAAACTATTAAAAATTAATTTTAAATAAATTTCTTTGCACATTACTTATTCTTTCATCGGCGATAGACAGACACCTGCAAAGTCTTCGACGAGTGTATACATATTGATGATTATCAGCAAAAATCCTTTAGCCTTAAAATGTCCACATTTAGGACATGGAGATAATTTGTAATTAAAATGTGAGTATATCTGTATAGAAAATCTTATTAACTCTAGAATGCCCAAGGAAGTCATTGTGATTGCTTTTGGACAATATAGGTACATACTAAGTTTCAGTCTTTCTAGTGTTAAAACACCGTAGAAAAATTTAAATTTCCTCAAAATTCATCGAGCCTATATAAACCTGCTGCAAGTTCTTGGTACAAAATCGATTAGGTTCCTCGCGAAACTCGCCGTTTCGTAGAGATTACCCGTAAATCTCGCGGGGTAAGAAACCCGCGACGTTTTTCCATGCTTGCTTCTCGACACGCCGCGTCGACCTATTAGTTAATGTCGCAGAAATTAACGACGAATACACACGTCGTATATCAAACACTGTGTCACGGGACCTTGGCTTTTCTTGTTTTATAATTATGATTAACTCGCATTAACAAGTCGAGATCAAGACGCATAGATACGTCACCTCACGCGATTTATACTTAATTCCGTTCTTCATTAATATCTCTGAAAGTATTTTTCACTATCAGGGTTGGTCGCATCGCTTATCGTTGATCTTCAATTCCGAGTTTACGTAATTTTGTAATCTCTATACCGAGCGTGCACGTTGAACAAATTCTTTAGGAGGAGCCTGAGCAAGGAAGTCGCTGACCCGTTGGGTTTGCACGCAGGTTCGTGGGTCAAGGTGCGGTCGGACAGTTATCTCAGCTTCAATTATACTTCATTACGTTCGTTCGGTGTTCATCGACGTGGCTTTATCGGGTCGTTAGCGACGTTGCGCTCGATGTCCCACACGCGCAGCCCCCTTTAACGGTGCACCGCCGTTTTTACGGTACCCGTGGGGGCAGAAAAGTTTATCCGATCAGAGGATCGGAGACCTATCGTTTAAGTACGGTTCCGATCTCGTAATTGCCGACAGCTTACTCGGACAGTTAAACCTCCATAAGGAAGCTACCTTGATTAGTAATAATAATCGCGACTAACCGGGACGTAATTACCAGCTGTAATTGGCAACGGTTCCTACGGAGATTCCTCAGTAATAACCGAGACTCTTTGTGTTACTTCGATTGTTAGCTTATCATACGTTGCGTTATTTCAATACGGCGGCTGTGGTTTAGCCGGTGAAACTATGTTGGGATTTAGTAAATAGATTTTAACAGGTTGGTTAGTTTAATAAATCAAAGTCTCTTTCTGGTCACTGTATTTGATTAGAATACAAGAAAGACTTATTACTAGAAATCACAGGATCGTTGCTACTTCCGCATTTCTACTGAGACCACGTGCGTTGCTATTTTTCCCAACTTACCAGTCACATAATAGCAATCTTGGGATCCAGTTTTGTTGCATGCTAAATAATTCTCCAGTAGATCATTCCTACGGTGGGTGGACGTGTGTACGAAATCTGTCACAGAGCAAACACAGATCATGGCCATTGATTTATGGCGTTCTGTAATTATTATTTGTAGGAAGCGTATTATTCATTCGCATTGTTAAGAATTATGACGCGCGATATGTATCACCTTCATGAAGCGGAGTGAGAAACGTTTCAATTAATATGGAACAGATCGCGATTTATTCCTAAAATGCATCTCGTCCATAAAAGTATCAGTCATTGACTCACAAATGTTTCAATTGATCAGTCAGATCTCGTAACGGATTGAAACTGTTTTGGTGAACGAAACGGCATGAGAATTGTATCGGAATTTCACATGAGATTACTTAAATATCAGTTGCAGTTGCCAATTGGCAATCTTATCACGCCTTCGCACGGTCGACAGGACGATGTTGCAACGTGCAATGAATCCTGGGAACGTCTAATATTAGGAAAGTGATCTATTTAATTAACACCTGAACGTGCAATTTCTTACGCGATTCAGAGGATAACATTTCGCTGTGATCCGTCCAACAGATTTTATCTCTGAGAAGAAGCGAGATCGTTACAGAAGAATATGCATGTCAGATTAGATCGATACCAAAAAGTTGCAACATTCGCTAGGCATCTCATGAATTATTCAAATTACAAGATCGTAGCTCGCGATTCAACAGGATTAATACTCATCAAGTAAATCTGCTTTCGAACATTCTTTGATGGATATGTCAAGAAATCTGTAACGTAAATCGGATTTCAACGTGAGCCAAATGAATCTGATAACTACTGATCTTCCCCTCGCTGTCGGCTCTTATCAGCCTGGCCGAGCGACAAGGTGTTAGAATAATTCCTCGCATAGAAAGATGCAAGAAGTTGTTACCTCATCGGGCCTAGGGTCACCCCTCCGTTATAATGGAATTTCGCTCTGGGGTTTCTGACTGGTGTCCCGTGACCGAACGCTCCCCGTTTATTAACCCGCAGTCACTTTGTTACGGTCTTGACGAGCAATCTTATCAACCGTTAACTTCCGTTCGACTGATTAAAATTCATACGATCGATGCTAGGATTGGATCAGATTAGAATTACTCTAATCTAGGCGTGCCTGCACCGATGATTCTGCGGTTTCTTTCACGTTCCATTTGTGATCGATTGTCGTCGACCGGCATCTCGCGCCTTTCATCGCAATCAGGATTCATCCGTCCGGCTGATATCACGTTTGACTCTGTTCTCGTTCTCGTTTTTCGCTCGGGTCGAACCGCGAGTGAAAGTCGGCTCGGCGGTGAAAATTCAAACAGTTTTCTCGATGAAGCGTGACGCATTAAATTTTACCTAAACGTTCAGGAAACGTTACGGAAAGAGTTTCCTCTAAATCACATCGTTGGCCGGTGTTCGCAAAGAGAAACCGAACTCGATTCGATCGATTACACTTCGGTCTGTCTCGTCGATGGAATTTAACCCTTTGCCTTACGATTTCATTTCCAACTGGAATGTCTTTGTGACCATTATTCATATTTTGGGACGGTTTCTGAAATGTCTTGTTTATGTTTCGCCCGGTAGACTTAACCCTTTGAGCCCTCCGTTGTCCGACGTTAAACGTGCGCCGTGGACCGGTTACTCTTTTACAAAAATTCCTATGGGCTACGTACTTTTTAAAAGTTGAGCAGAATTTTCATTGCGGAGTATATTGATTGCAACTGAAATAAATTATGTAGCGACCTCAAGAGCCTTAATAACCATTTATTTCATTAAGCAACGCAAGCAACAAAAATTTTATTAAGCAACATGAATAACATAACAATAGTGTGTAACAACGCATATATGGGTTCATAGCCAAAATCGAATGGTCGTGCGAGCACCCATGTATGGGTTCATAGCGCTCAAAGGGTTAAGACGACTCTGAGGCGTCTCATTCATGTTTGACGACGACTCTGAGGCGTCATTGTAAGCTAAGGGGTTAATCACGCAGATAAGACTGTCATTACGAGGAAATATTATTGAAACGAGAGCGTCAATTCTTAAGGAGAGCGTTCCTGTTTCACTTTCCGAGGCCGCGGATGGGCCCGGTACGTCCTTCGGATTTATCAGGGCCGAAAGATCAGGCCAGGTGAGGAGCAACACACGCGCGAATCCTAGACACGAACACGTATCGCGTGGATAACGCTGTACACCGTACATGATGGCTTAACAACGCAATTTATCAACGGCCGCTTTCATCCGGCCGATTCTACTTAGCAATTAACGTGTCCACTGCGGGAACATCGTATTTTAAAGGTTTACAGCGTCGACACGCCCATTCAAAATTCACTAGCACCACCACCGCCGCCCATTTCTCCATTTTTCCGCTTTCACTGCGATTTATGCGACGATCAATTTCACATGGAAACGAACATCCATTGATTAGGAGACTGTTGATCTTTTATCGGTTTTACATTTTATAATATTCCATTTCTATTTTCTTGTAAACGCAGGATTTCTTTGTTGTTATTAAATAAGGGTTAGAACGTATCGAGTAGGAGAGTAGGGTACCGAGTACCGGCTAGGATGTGTATTAGTCGAGACACGCGGCGAGGATGTTATTCGAGGGGCGTTTCACTCTCCCTGCGTACCGAGCAATTCCCCATGAGTTATCGCCGGCGAGGCAGCCGGTGTTCGCTAGATTCGATAAAAACTTTTATATACTAACACCGTGTTTATTTTGTTCAGTCCATTTGTTACGATAGGGGATTGTTTAATCAGCCCGAAGGAGTTCTTGTTTGCTCACAGGTTTATTAGAATCTGTCGTGTCATAATTCAGGGTACAACGTTATCCCTCGTAATTCATTTGCATAATTCCATAGAGCGTACCGGCAGAAATCATCGAGGCGTATTCGTTCCACTTTGACTCGAAGATTTCATCGAGAAGAAAGCTTTTCCCTCGGGTTTCGTGGAATCGTTTGACTATTGGTTTGAAGAGATCAAAGCGCGGCACTTAGGGTTAATCGGGGAGCGGGCGATGTTCGCCGATAACTCCGATGGCATTGAATCGTTGCTCGTTCGATCCTCACTTCCAGTTTAGGAACGGCGGCCATTAAGCGGTACGCGCGAGAGGAAACATACTTTAGACATTAACATCGTTCGACTGCCAGGACTGTTCTCCCTAATGGCGTGCTCGCGTTTAAAGGACAATGAGAGAGAGAGAGAGAGAGCAGGCCTCACCCGAGCGAAACTTTATCAATGGCGCGCCTTCCTTTTACCCTTTACCGATCGCTTCTATATCTCACCAATTACAGAGCTTATTCGGTCGATCGAAATTTAGGTTTCACGAAACGCTTGTTTAACCGTCTGTTAAGACTCTAAATTGTTACGCCGCTGTTCTTTGTTTCCAGATCCAGCGCGTACGTGCGAGTAAATCGCGTCGGTCTGTTTCGCTCGAGCCAACTTGAGAAATGAAGTAATTATTTAAAGGAACTATTTACTTAGTATAACGTAGCTCGAAATTGTAACTTCGGTCATGTAAATGACACGATTATTGAAGCGGGTTCGTAAATATCAGTTGGTAATGATTATATTCCCACCGGGAGACAAAGAAAATAAGAGAGGGAGCAGAATACGCCGGGGTTCAAACTCGCATCGGAAACGAAACGAGTTTCCATCGCGCGAACAGATTTTTTCCAAACCCTCAATAGTGATCGTGTAGCTCGCGCATTTCGTTCAATAACATTTGAATACCGCGAGCATTTAAAGTCTAAAATATTGATGATTCCGAATTCGATTAGGGTAAAAGGGATCTTGTAAGAAACAAGGACGAACACGAAGCGACTTACCGTCATTAGAGACAAGGTACAAGGTAAAGAAGCGTAATCTCAATATTTAATCGATACCCTTGCTTTAATTAATTGATCTTCCTTATCGAATCAATATCGAGATTTTTACGCGAATTAATTCGCCGATCGTTCCATGAATCAGATTGATTGGAATGATTTAGTGGGTAGGGAAGATAGACAAGGTACGGGCTGTGTATGCTAACGTTTGCCATGTTGATTTAGCATCCCTATAAATCTTTCCCGCAATAACTTGTAATTTATTCGTTTACGACCGCGGGATACCTTAAAGTTCTGATTAAGACTTCAAGGACTCGACGGTTTCTTTTGCTCTTCGTGGCAATTGATGATTCGCGAGGAGACGAAAGACTTTGAGTGATAGATGACAAGGACGTTGCGCGTTCAACGAGACGAACCAACAGATTGGCTCTCTCCGGTGAAATAAAAAAATATATTCACGATTTACATTTCCGTTCGGTTTTTAATTAAACGGTACATCTTCATCGAGCTTAACGAGCCATTAAATCGGGATAGCCGAAATTAAAATTCCTCCCCGAAACGATCAGCCCGGATATTGTGCGTATCAGAAACAAGCTTCAAATTGTAATTGCGACGTTCGGACGACAGGAAACAAAAATTCCGCTCGGAGAGTTCCCGTTGGTTCGCATCGCTTAAAATCCGGTCCGCGGCGATTCGGCAAGAATGTTAACGAATCGCGGAATCCCGAAGGCAGATGGATAACGGGCGTACACCTCCGTTAAGAAGTTTCAACAGACTTTCAATCAGCAATCATAACTCTAATAATTTTGTCAATCTTTAATGTCAGAATTTGTAGTTGCAAAAATCTCTTCGGCGAATTATAAACCCGGATTTCATTCACGATTACGTACACGAATAATTCTAAGCTACTTTTATTTATCCATTAAAATAATAGATTTTTATTTATTCGCAACATTTGATTCTTTTATACGTTTGTAGGATATATCTGAAGATTATGATTTTCCGATATGTCTTATGAACGGGGGTGTTGAGATGGGCGCTGGCCTCGCGTCCGAGTTGAAGGGTCATTGAACCCGTGTGTGGTTCGAATGTTCGACTCGCGCACCTGAGTGGCCACTGCCTACCGGGAACCGAGAACAAAGTACCGGGTACCATTCACCGTACGAACCGCGTCGCGTCGCGTCGTTCCGGGGCCCCCGTTGCTCGATAAGGGCGATCAGCCCCCACCTTCGACGTTGGAGAACCCGTGAGCGTCTCGTCCCACAAACGAGCAGACGGAAATCGCGGGCTGGACGTCCTGGCTAATGATGCTGCACGTCCTCTCTTTCTGTTCCTCTCTCTTTACCCTCGTACACTCCCTCTCATAAGTACGAGAACGCTTTCACGTTTTTACCAAAACGTTGTTCCTTTCTAAGTAAAATTTACTTATATTGAGTCTATAAAAAAGTAATTGGCATCATCGTTTTTCGAATAGATTTAATTAGGAAGAGATATCTAGTTATAAGTGGCATCAAACTGCACGTTGAATTCGTAAGGAGAAATCGGATGACTGCGTGGGATCAGCGAAAGTGTATTTGGTAAAAGGATCAAACCGAAACAATCTCCTAACGATTATCATTAAAATTCAGTTTCCTCGAAGAAACGATTTTGATAACACCGAACAGAAAATATATCAGGCTCCACGATGTAATCCGAAACAGTAAACGCTATTTTCTGCTCTGACCCAGTGACGATAAATTCACTCTTTTTATCGACGAAACAAATATCAAGTGCGGACTATTCCACCGCTGGCCGAGCCTGTATGGGCAAAGCTCACGGTTAACATGGAAAACGTCGAGGTTGGAGGGAGGTTGCGTGGAAGGCAGCAGCAGCAGGCAATAGGCGAGGGAAGGAAATCAGAAGCTGGACGTCGCGGCTAATGATGCTGCACGAGAAGGGCCCGAGTAGTACAGTAGTAGACTCTATTCTTTATTCATACTTTATTTGCTTCTGCTCCTCCTTCTCCTCTCCCACGTGCAGCGATTCACTCGCGTGTCGTGGACGTCGCCCGTTACCTTCTTCCGTCGTGTAGCTTTTTGCCGCCTGGCCGCGCGGCTAATTTACGTACTCACGAGACACCGGAGTTCACCCACTTGCGCAACCCTACCCGTAAACGTTCGAACAAAAAAATTAACACAACGTTTCGATTCGATGCGACAATTGATGCACCTATTGTTTCAAATTTTTTGAAAGGATCTAACCGTCGCTTCTAACCGTTGACATAGTTCACTCGGTACTCGAATTCCCACGCAGCAACTTCTTCTGATCATCGGCGAGAATCCTTACCACCTGTGGAAAATAAAGTTATTATTTATGGGACGCGCGGCCGTTTAACAAGTCACGCGAATGTGTCGCAGTAATAGCGGCGCGCGATATAATTAGCATAACCAGACGGGCCGGGGAAACTTGGTTGCATACGTGGTAGCGCGTTTCGTTGTTCTCTCACAGCGTTAACAGACTCCCCCGTGGAGCTCCTCCTACGAGATAAGCGCGAGGATCGCGCGATGTGGATCATTATGCCAGATCCGGCGATACCGCTCGCTCGTTCTCTCGGCTTAACGATCCCCGAGTTCACACTCGTATCCGACGTTAGTCCCTAAGCGCGTGAGAATTATTTTCTACGCGAAAATTTTCGATCTCTCGTAGGAATTACTTTTCGCACAGTGGAAACGCGTGAAATGTTTCCGCTCG
>SHCU01000442.1:26431-40271 GCA_004307685.1 Ceratina australensis
AGAACTGACTTACATAATTTCGCTTATCACCGGCAGTTCTCCGAGGTTCTTGTTTACTAATCTTATCATCAATTCCCATGTCTCAATCCTGCCCCTCTATTTTCTCGAAATTGTGAGGATATACACATGCAAATAAGAGTACAGATTCGGACAATTATTCTGGACCTACTGCTGCTTATGTGTGAGTTCCCTAGCGGAACAATATTCAAAAATAATAATAAATCTATCATTTTTTTGGCCTCATTTTTTCAGTGCTCGATCTGGCATTAATGCTGTTAGCTTCTGACATAATTTTGGCGTTTCGGAATAAAAACAGTTTTAATTATTTTGAATATTGTTCCGCTAGGGAATTCGCACATAAGCAGTAGTAGGTCCAGAATAATTGTCCGAATCTGTACATCATTTATTTACTGCATATTTACTGCATGGCACCAACGTCGAGCCCGAGGCATTTACCCGATAGTTTTCGCGTGGCACCAACGTGAAGCCACCGGACGTCGTGGTGTTAACAATTAGACACGCAGTTTTATGCAAAAGTCGGTGAGACACGGAAACGAAGTGGCGTCTTTGATCCGGCCAGGTGAAATTCGATAAGAAAAAAAGTATCGAGGTGCGCCGTAAGGAGGAGGAAGGTGCAGTCGCAGTGAAACGACCGGTAGGTAGGCTGTAAAAGGTAAACCCGTCGTACCGGCACCGTTCGTGGTTCGCGGGCATTCCAGGCGACGCCAACGTGCCCTCCTCCTCCCCCGCCGCCGCCGTCCCTTTCTTCTCCGTTTTCTTTTACTCCCGGCCACCTTCCTCTCCGCGTAGGTACACCCCTCTAGCACGCCTCGCAATAATACGGCTCCGCGTTATCGAACTCCGTACGCACTATGACCACTGATAGAGCGCGTAAAGTACGCGCGGGGAATCTCTATCTCTCCTCGAATTGCCGTTCATCGTAAAAATATCATTTAGAAAGCTTATCAATTTTTCATCTACTCTCGTTTACACTAAAAGAGTTTCTCACAATCGCCGCCTTAAAGATAATCTCGCGAGATGTTATGCAAATAAGTTTCGCGCACTTTCGAATGGTCCAACGCGACCAGCCAGATGATGCATTCGATTCCATCGAGAATGAACGTTACGCGGCTACCGGCAACCGATTTTCTATATAGAGCTACTTGCTATGCATTGGACCGCCTCTCGCGGGTCGACAGGGTGTCGTCTAACGGAGATCCGCGCTACGTGCATCTGCCGGAATTTAATTACGCGCTCAACGTAATGAATTAAACCCTGCAACCGATTCACTCCGTTGGTCATAATTAATGTTTCGAACAGATTCATCTTGTTCGATATTAATGGCTCGCTTCAGTATCGCAGTCTATTATTGCTAAAGTTAATGGAAGAACAGTTCTTGATAAAAACTCAATTGGATATTAATTTGTTAATCGCTCGGTATTTTTATTCGTTCATGTAGCGAGAATTTGTAATTAAAAAAATCATTGCATTCTTTTACTAACGTCTGTCTGGTAAATAAAAAATGGCAGGCCTCAGGGAATTAATAATTGCGATCTAACAAGAGAGAGAGGTTGGGTCTATTATTGCTGAAATTAATAGAAGAACAGTTCTTGATAAAAATTCAATTGAATATTAATTTGTTAATTGCTACGTATTTTTATTTGTTCATGTAGCGAGAATTTGTAATTAAAAAAAATCATTGCATTCTTTTACTAACGTCTGTCTGGTAAATAAAAAATGGCAGGCCTCGGGGAATTAATAATTACGATCTAACAAGAAAGAGGGGTTGGGTGCAGTAAATTTCGTGACTCGAGATCGGTGGACGACACGTTATTTGTCACCGGTGCGAATCGCGCCGGCGGCACTTGATCCTGCAACCGAAAGAAAACGAAGAAGAGTTTCGCGGTGCACGCTCGTGACAGATTGAACGGGTAAGAACGCGACTAATTGAGTCGTCTCGTCACCGTCGTGCCAGTACCCTTTTTTCCCTCCGACACCGGGCAAGTACACCACCCTTCACAAGTCTCGCGTTATAAAACGTGAAAATTCTTGATTTTTTAAATGCCACCACGTTCACGATGTATTAACAATTGATTAAATGAGAATCTGATATCTATGAATTTATCTATGAAATTATCATTGGTTTTTTATTATTACAATTTTTAAATGATGGCAGAGCGAGAACGCTCGCCCGAGTTTTTGGCAGAGAAACTTGTGAACGGAGGTGTACCAGCTATTGATGACTGGTTCGTTTAATCTCGTTCTATTCTACGTTCGCGCAATAAAGAGCGGCCGTTCGTCATAGCGAGATTATGATAGGAGGCTGGCTCAATGAAGACATTACGCGAGGGGATTCATCTTGGCTTACAACGTACGAGCGTAGTCGCGCGATTGTAAGTTGCAGGGTCGCCTTGAGACGCGCAATCTACGAATCGGGCGTCGATTTTTTATTTTTTTATTTCTCCTTCTTCTCCACCGCGAACGATGAATCGAACCGGCTGCCTCCGGATGGCCTTTGGAATCGCCTCGGAACGAAGATAAAGAAGGGGTGGAATCAGAGTTTCCTTTCACACGCGCCGCAGCTTCTTCTCCCCGGGTCGTTTAGACTTTTGTTCGGCCGCGATTTCAATGAAATTTTATTTATGATATCCGGGATGAATGGCGATTTAACTCTCGTGGTTGCAACTCCCTCGGCCGGTGTACATTCTTTTAGGGAGGGAAAAATAATCCCGCTGCGATTGTTACGTCCATCGTCGTTTTAGTCTAATCCTTTTCTTATCTCACGTACGTGAACATACGTAAACGGTTGTTATTTGATACGTGCCGTATGTTTCCCACGCACTTCCACCGCGGTGCATGTAAATTCCTCTGTTTCCAATTACAATTCTAATCCACGCTGCGTTCAGAAGAAATTTGTACGGTTTAACGATGCACATAAATTACTTAATCGAATCTGACGCCGAAAGGGAGTTGGAAATTTTACTTGGCGGACTCGAGACGTGACACAGTTTCACCGAGCGCGATTATGGCATGTGAGATAACGCGGAGCTAAACCCGTGCACGTTCTACCTCTCGTTGATATTCATCTCGTGTATTTTTCGACGAACAATGAAAGTAAACGAAACGTCCTGACAAATGTTTCCCTTTGTAATTCTTCATCTACAACATTTTATCGAGCCTTACATCTGAATTAATTAATCTCATGATTCGATTCGATTGCTAACGATCACGTAGACTAGTTATTTATAAAATCTTTCACTTTATACGTTGATACATAAAATCTAGAATCTCTGCACCTATGAAAATTATGGCTCATACCACTGAAAGAAGTTCGTTGAACCGTGTGCTCCAAATCTCCCCAAAGGACGTTTCTGGGTCACAGTACACAAAGCTGAAATCCTTTTAAGTGCTCTCTATTCATCCCAACGAGATAGTGTAACGTTAAACCCCGTCGTGACAATAACTCTTTGTACACCTCCCCTTAAAAAAATATCCGAGCATCCTTTTGTAATTTTAGGATCCTCTATTCTATAGCATCGCCGAATTTCGAAAGAAAGTGTTCCACTTTACATCCGAGAACATAATGAATGTAACCTGAATACGGTAAACGGGAGAAAGCAATAATAATATTGTCTCTCTGTGTAACGTGCCGTCGTCGTTCGATGACTGTCGATGAGCGCTGAAAGTAACTTTACTACCGTCCTCGACATTTCACGGATCGCTGAAGAATCTAGGCTTAGCGAAATTTTACGAGCTTGCACTCCTGAATCGCTAAACTATACGTAGAATAACGTCAGATTGCATGGAGCATTAATAAGAAATTCATATCATGTTTAAAATATATTTTATTAGAATTTCATTTTACATAGAAACCTGCGGCCTAGTTATCTGACGAAAAATCTGTTAGTTCTTTTTCGGTGGAACATGAAAAAAGTGTTTGGGCAGGATTTACGAAAAGAGGTTTGAAGTCCCCAGGGGTCGTCGGGGCACTGTTCCAGCGTGAGGGATAGCGATTAGGCGAGCTTAGATCAGATCTAGACGAGGGTGGGAGCGTATTTGCATTTTAATTTGCATATTAAAACACGGCTCGTCGATCAGAGGCTTGAGCAGGGTCCCGCACGAAATATGATAGGCTCCGCGGCCGTCGCATTAACGTTGTAAAGGTGAGTTACACGGCTGCGAGGCAACCCGACGGCCATGAGATCGTTCACGCATGCCGATCTTGAAATATGCACCCGTTAACCAAGATTACCGGGCCCGGGTAGTCAGTTGTCTTTGCAATTCCACTGTTTCAACAACGGATTAACCCTTTGTGTCATCACACTTCGGTTAATAAAATTTCATATATTTTATTCGAATCAACTGATAAGGATTGTTTAATCGCAAGCAAACCAGATTTTATGATAGTAAAAAATAAATCGACCAAGGTTACCTGGCCTGGGTAGTCAATTGTCTTCGCAATTCTATTATTTCAAGGGATTAACTCCTTGTGTCATCACACTTGGGTTAATAAAATTTCATGTAAATATTATATTAAAATCAACTGATAAGGATTGTTTAATCAAAAGCAGACCAGATTTTATGCTGGTAAAAAAATAATTGAATAAATATTTTCAACTAGGTTTTCTGTATATAAAATTGGCTACGGAATGATAAAGTACGTGGAGCGTAAAATAAACAACAGGAAACTGGCGGGTTTCATGACACGAGGGAATAATGGAAAGATTTTTACTGGTTTTAATTAGCTCGTGGTCTTCGCCTTTTAATTAGATGGTATCTTCGACGAGAGTCGTTCTGTTTCCCGCTAAACAACAAATCGACGATGGTATCGAGCCTGATGACGAACGGTACTCAGCCAGTATCCGACGTACGCGAGTTTAACTCGACTGGTATTTGCATCGAATGGTGATTAAACTCGTGTACTCATGTCCGGTGTCGTTGTCTCGCTCACCTATTAACGATACCAATGATTGAATTGTTTCTACGATTGACCTTTCGAAGTGATTAGAAATATGTTCCGTAATAGGTAAATTGATTTAACGCGTGACTTAGTAGAACTATAATTAGGATAATAACTAACGACTGTGTTTTGTTTTAATAGAATTTAATCAATTGCGATATGGAATAATTTTTAATTCTAGATCCGAAGACGTCGAATATTTGAAATATGTAGCACACTAGGGTAGACGCTTAATTCCCGGCTATTAGCTCGTTTTATAGAGCCGCGAGCCGGTATAGTCTCGGGAGAACACCTCGCTCTCTATAGTTGTTCACTATTAGCGTTGTTCCGAGCCGTTAATATTAATGGGCACGGACGGTTCTATCGCCGCGCGAGCCGTGTGGAAGGTGGAATCTGGCTGGGAGATGGACGGACGTGGAGGCAATTCGTGGGCTCACCCTGTTAGTTGTAATTGAACAGACGCAGCTGCGCCCGCCGCGCGCTACGTGCTCGTAAAACATTAATGACCTATACCCGCTGACGATCGTTTCGCGTTATTATTCCTCAAAGTCAGAGCCCGGCCGCGCGTGTTTATCTCTGCGTTTTCAATTTTCTTGATCGTGGGTGAACCGGCTCGGCCAGCCCACGGGATGAAACCGTAATGACGTCCCTTCACTCTGCGCCGCGTTTCAATTTCTGTCGCCGGTTCTTCTTCGGTTCTAATCGTTCCGCGTGTCACGCAAAATTTTCGTTCGGTACTGCGAACAATAATTTCGCTCGTCGATCCGGAATTTTGTTAAGTTCTCCCATTTGTAAGGAGTGATTTGTTCTAATCCTGTGAACGACTAACAATCCTCCTCTTCAACTTCGTGCCGCTTTGGAACGCGGCCTTTCCGTTTCTTCGAAGCGTTTTTCGACGCGCGTAATCACACGTTTTAAACGTGAGCGATCGGTCACGCGAGCGCCGCGAATCGTCCGCTCGGTTGCTCTCTTCCACGAACGAGAGCAACTGGCCGCCGTGTGAGTAAACAGTTAATAGATTAATCGCTACACAAGTGGAATCATCGGCAGGTCCTCGTGATTTCGATAACCTAAATTGATTTTCTTTTTCCTGGAACGTTTGTAACTCTGAACACGTGAACTTTGATTTTATACGATTTTGGGATCAGCTCGAACACTTTATCACAGAATATTACTTTGAATCCAGTAAAGAAAAGTCTATTTCCAAGCGTAATAAATGACTCCTTTTTCTCCTGACGCAATAGGCCAGGGCTTAAATGGTTTATCTTGGTTGGATGCAGATACCATAAATCAACAACCGTGACGTTTTCTATTGTAATAGAAGTGAAAGCCTAATGACACGTAATTTAAGCCGGTATTTCGCAAAAAAATAACAGCTCTCTCGATCGAGCATGCTATTAACATTTTCTGCATTCCAGTTCACGGTGCTTGCTCCTCGTGGTGTCTGGAAATAAAATAAGTATCAACGCGTTAGAGAATCGGTATATTTTCGAGATAATATACAGTAAGAAAATTACAAATTCGGCAGGCATCCGACAAATGTACAAAACGCTCGCCGTTACAAACAACTGTACAAGAAACAAAAATATTCAACACTCTCTTATACAGAATCGACAATGATCGTTTCGACGATATTTTATGCACAAACGGAGGAAGGAACTATATCTTATACAAAACCATTTATTCCATTACTCATTCCTCGATCCGTCAACTTCTTAAGCTATCGGGACGAATCGTCAAGCCGTCCGATACCGTTCGCATATTATTCTCTTCTTTTTTTTTTTAATATAAATAGTAACCTGTTTTCTGAACGAGTAAAAGGGTATGGTAAAAGGCAGTCGTATTATTTATGGAACGAGTTAAAGGACGACTTAACTCGACGGGGTCGTTTCTAATAATATCGATCGTGCGTGGCGCAGATTGCGGTGGTACCGGAAGTCCCGGCGGGGCCCGCTACATCCGCCGCGGCACGCACGGGACCGCAATTACGGCGATTACGCGATCATTTTCCCCGGTCAACAGCCTTGTAAATCTCTCCACCCCGGTGGAGGACGCGCCGCGCCGCCGCTTATCGAAAAAGGAGAAAAAGACGGGGGATAATTTCTTCGGGCAAACGGCGCTATAACACCGCCGCCGCCGCCGTCGCGTCGTTTTCAACCGAGCCAGGAAGTCGCACGTTATCTTATGCCCCGCGTCCTCCGATGAACGACACCGACGGCTCTCGATGCCCGCTCGCGTTAATGAGTCTCCCCGCGTCTTTCCGCGATGCGCTGAGAGCATCACCACCACCACGACCGCCGCGGCGATTCGTCACGGATCGTGATTCAAGCTGCTCGACATAATTAGTGTATCGCTCGTTCCGGCGAATTGATTATGGAATTGCTCGAACGCGGTGGGTGTTCCGCAAATTGGATTATCGAGTACCTCAAGAGACGTAAATCTAACTGTATTTCTTTTTTTTTGTTAGCTCGTAAACGCTTTAGCAATTACATTGGAATTAAATATATTTATACCTACCGTCTTTTAATACTGTTTAAATATTAACCTGGGGCGAACGATCGCTATTAGTATGAGCAGCCTAGAATCAGGACTCGAAAACAGTTGTCGCACTTCCCTCTCGGGGTTCACGATCAGCAAACAGTGTTATAAATCCCCTCCTCCTCGTCGCCGTTCAGATCGGAGATCTCCGAGTGCGACAGCGCTAACTGCACGTAACCTCTGTCCTTCTCCCTGGTACCGTTGTTCCCTGGCGGGGGCGGTTTCTCGTCGAGGCAGCTCGCGTTCGTCTCGCAGATCTCCGCGTAAATCTCTTCCGTCTTCGACGGCGGGGTCGGCGGCAACGGCGTCAGGCTGTCTCTCACTTTCGAGTAAGGCGGGTCCAAGTCCTGGTGCGTTTGCACCTCTAACACGCTGGTCGACACTGATCTTTGCACCTGCTGCCTGGACGACTGGGACGCCTGCAGGAGATTCGTCTCGGACTCGAGGCTCGCGTATCTCTCTGACCTCATGCCGATTTCCGGGCGAACGGCGAACGTGAACGAGGCCGACTTCTTCGCTGGGTTCCGGCTCCTGCCGCCCTGAGCTATCCTCGAGATCCGGTCCAGGAAGCTGTGATTGTTACTGCTCGATCGACTGTTGCTACGATCCCTGATCGTCGTCCTTTTTATATGCTCCAGCCCTTCCTTCAGACTCTGGAGGATCGGCTTCGCCTCTGGCTTCGATTTGATCTCTTTCAGATGTAACTCCTTGAGTTGACCACTGATAGGCTGTGGCTTAGGGGGCGCCACGCGGGGCTCCGTTGCTCTCTGGTCCAGGGCTCTCCTGAAATGTCAACCAGATCCACGGTTGTTTAGATTCGAATAATAGAAATCGTTTCATTGCTTGTCGCGTTATATATATCATACGGAGTGAACGAATACGTCGATGGTTAATTATGCGAGAAGTTTTCACTGAGATTTAATTGATCCTTACCTGCAAGCTGAAAGTAATCGTTGCATCTTCGGTGATGCGAGCAACCGCGCCTCGGACGGACAACCCAAACGCGCCCTTTTCACTCGCGGCGCTGTGGGTCCTGTCGCGACCAACTCTAACAGTTCCGGGACCGCAGAATTTGGTAAAGGCCTTTCAGGCATCAGAGGTACCGCGCAGCCTAACACTATAGGACCCCTCGTCGCACATTCTAATTGCATTAAACCGCTATAGTCCCGCGGCAGTGGTATTGGTAACGGGCCAGCCACCAGTCGTACCTGCCAATAACAATTTCCAAGCTATAAACGTCAAAGTTCAATCCGACCGTTTAATCAGATCATGAATTTACTAGGTATATGACTAAATGAGAACAGTATAAATTCATTTGTGTGTCTAATAAATGTCATAATCATTTCAATCGTGAATTTGCATACTTTTATTCGGAATGAATTAATTTATCTTGTATCGCAATAAAAGAAACAACGACATATGAATAAGAAAAATTTACCCTGAGAGGAAGGTCCCTTCTGGCAAGCTGGTGCACCCTGTAGAGCACAGCGTCGCTTCCGGTGTCGAGGCTGCCGCTCTGGCAAGTCGCGTAGAACTCTCCACGCGCGGAAAGCGGCGCGAACAGTTCGTGGCCGTGGGAATCTAAACACTGAGCGTACTGATCTCGTTCCGACGACCTTGAACTCTTGCCCTCGGGTGCACCGCTAACGACGCCGGAAATCCCGCTGGAGACCGGTGCTCTCCGCGTGTCCTGGAAGACCGCGGCTAGCCGGAGAACCTCTCCGGCTCGTACCGTCGTCTTCGTGTAGTGAGCCCTTAGGTTACCGTTCTCTGAAATTCATAGCGCAATTTCCCCTCTAAATTATTCTTACATCACGTCGTCGTACACGATGATAATCGGAATATAAGTTGTCATTTATATAATATGTTCAAGCAACGTGAGATATTTCTATTCGCGTTTAACCGTTTGCACTCCGCTATGTCGACATGATAAAATAAATAAATAGCTGCTGGGGGTCACTTTGTATCTTTATACATACAGCAAGAGGTCTTTTAGCCCAAGCTTAATGCTTCATTATTTTGTTATTACTTATATATACGCTACATCATTATTTATATTTGCTAAAAGATCTCGTGAAAAATTGGTCGGAGTGCAATGGGTTAACATGGAAATACTGATGTGTCTAATTTCCAAATTCTGATCCAACCTCGGGGAGACGGGAGATCCGTCGTGCGGTCCACAGGTGCGAGTCCGGTTACGGCACGCAAACTAATATGATAATGCGAATTTAATTTCGCGGCGTAAGAGAGTCGGAGGCTTTTATCCCGAGCGGAGGCACGCGATCCCGGTTGGGCTAGGCGATGGAGAATCGCTTACAGGAACCCCTTTCGCACGCGCGACCATAATCGTTATGGCGTATAATGGCGAGAGGGGTCCCCTTGTGTGTGTATCGCAAGAAACCCCGGCGGCTTTCACCGGGCCGCGTGCCTATTAAATTACGTGCCCCTCTCGCCTACGTTTTTAAACGCACGAACAGCCCAGTCGCATTAACACAGACACATTGACATTCGTGTCACGGCCAGTCGCTGCACCCAAGGGAATAATCCCGTGGTGTCCTCTCTCTCTCTCTCTCTTTGCGTGAGTACACGCGCGCGCACGCACTCCTCCCGACGCCTTGTCACGTCCTAGACGAGGGTCTCGACGGAGACAACGTTTCATGCTCGTACCTCGCGTCAAAGACAACCGAACGATTCACCCGTGAGACGTTCAGTCCTCGTCACACCGATCGAGCCTCGCGGATCTCAACGATCTATCTTCCCGCGGTTGGATCGAGTAAAAATTTCAATTGCGTAACATCGTATTCGGGTTAGTATCGATACCTTTTTCATCGTAACAATCGACAAAGCAGTTTATGCATTTGGAACACTATGAAACCGGTGTCTATTTCGAGAACTCGTAAAATGGTACACGCGATCACGGTATTTAAAACGCCCACGAGTATTATAAACGAGCGAGTATTACCGACGCACACGTCGTAACAGATCATTATGCATATTGTATTATCGTCGAGCTTCTCACGTGTAATTTCTCCCAACCGCGTTACGAGTTTAATGAGCGAACGGATAAGCTCCGAGAGCCGTGCAATTACGCGTAATTTACGAAGTAACTGTATACACCGACGGCGGCAGCGGCTCGCTGGTTAAACGCTACCGAAACTCACCCATCTTGGAGTGTGTCAGCGTGTAAGCTCGCAGCGGCTTGGCGAGCAGAAACGCCGGGACGCCCGCTCGGACCAGCGCGCCGACTCGGCGATACACCCGGGCGCTTCCGGTACCGCTGTTGCTCGACACCACGGAGAACCAACCTGTAACAAAAATGCTCACCTGAAAATCATCCGAATCCAATCGTCAGATTTTTCCGTCGAACGTAACTCGTAGGTGCGATCATAATTTCTGTGAACGAACGGAAAGTAACTGGCCTCAGGTTACAGATGAATGAATTGCTTTTATGAATGAGCGAACACCGGGCACGATAAGCAGGCACGATTTAACGAAGAGCATTCGAAACCGTGAATATAAAACATGCCGTGAGAAACTGAGTCTAATTTCCAGGTAATTCTCGCTTTCTCGAGGACACGCAAGCGATGGCATCTGTGTCAGTGCTCGGTTCCAGCGTTCGTTAACGTTCATAATGAAACGAACGTGACGAACGTTACCGTTGCACCGTGGAAACCGTGGTCATTCCAGTTCGCTCTGCGAAAAAAGCCTTTCATGAACTCACGTCCCGCGGCACACCCCCTCTCTAGCTCAGAGCTCCGATCGGCTAATAACTTTTTGCGAAATCACAATGTCGACCTACTTCGTTAGGACGGTCGCGATATGAACGAGGAAATGAGCGGCGACGTTTATGGGCCCGATTACCGAGATCCTAAACCCTGATACCACGCGCCACTTGCATAACAATGATTTAACTCGCTGCTCAGAACGAGTGCTAATAACAGTTGATACCCGTGTTTATGAATGAAGCGTAAAGCATTTGTCAGTCGTAATTTTCAATAAGTGTTCGACGAAAATAAGGAAGTTATAATGGGACACTCAATACGGATTGCATTTTATTGGAAATTAAACCGATAGGAGCAGTCTGATCCTTTTGACGATGCAATTAAAATGCGTTAGGTTACTATAAATCACTGAATCGCATCGCATTTCTGGTATTATACACCGGAGATTTTTAAAACCGAGGGATTTTCGAATAATACTCGGCCTTTCCGCGAACATATTAATATTGGGTGGGTGTTTTATGGTGTATATCGGCCTGTCCGGTTTTATGACGCGACGCCGGAAAAATTGATCGCCGATCGGCCTCGGGCTGCCAGGCTAGATTAAACTGCAATCTCGTTTCCCAAACACAAAGAAGGGGGTGCTTAACGGCGTGTAATAAATTTCGCCGCGCTAATTACACTCTTAACTCTCCTCAGACGAATTTCGTTCGTTCATCATTCGCATCGCATCTGTCGTAATAAACGGTCGTGCAACGCGGCCAGTAAATTTTACGTGGACTCATTTCCGATTCATTCGCCGTTCGTTGAGTTTCAAATGAGACCTCGCGATAACTGGCCCCGAGGCTCGAAAATATCGATGAACGGAAAATAAATGTAAAAGTATCTCGTTTTACAGTTCCAGATGGGAACTGAGACTTACCGTATTTTATAGGATTCGTCCGAGGTTTAATCTCCAGCGACTGTGGTCGCATCTAGATACGCCGGATAGTTCACGCCGCGATCCGTTAGTTAAACACGATCCATTCGGATAAGCCCGCGAGTCTTGTACCGATGATATACATTAATGCATCGCCTTCTATTACGGCTGCTACGGTTTACGTCATTAATATTCGATTAACCCGTGTCCCGCGAACAATGCAGTCGTGGCGTTTCGGCTCGTGGACCAACGTGCAGCGGCCCTTTCTTTTTCAACTATCACGTACCCGAAGGGATACAGTTGTATGGAGATTCGAATTTCGATTATAGAAACGAGACCGTCGTTCGTTATCTATGCTTCTTATACAGCGACGAACAGCTGAACGTTTCGGTTACTCAATAAAATTCCCTTGTTGTTTATAGGATTCCTTCGGTAAAAAATGTAGGTTGGACTACGAACAATGTGGTAATTATTCCCCTTTCAATAGCCGCTTTATCAACGGTGAATGCAATTAGGTTAACCCGTTTCACATCAGACCTATGGAGTATCAACGTGTTATAGAAAAAATTGGCAAGGTTAAATAAATTAGAATAGTCCCCGGTGGTTTCGCAATCAGGACAGAGGTGTATGCTAATCGAGCGTTGCGATAAACGGAGGAGAGAAAAAGAAATCAGGCTACGGGCTGTATAGACTCATTAGGCCCGCGAACCGTTGCCAAATACATACCTGCCGATCTGGATTATTCAGATCGGCTTCTCATTATCTCCGAGGTCAGGGCAAACTGTAAGTAAGAATGAATTCCAGCCGGCGACTTTCACGTTGCGTAACCGGCGGCGGTTCTCTCTATCGTGTGCACGCACCGGAGACCCGGTGTGTGCATCATGTAGGTAACCGATGCGGCTTTACGAGCAAATGAATTTAGCTACCAAATGAGGCGAACCGTTCGTCGAGATGCCCGGTTAAAAATGAAAACGAAAGTATAACTGTAAAATCGAAGGAGAGGGAAAGAGTGCAATACGAGTAATCCGATTTGAATTATTTGCTAATTTGGTTCAGGCGTATAATTGGCTGTCCATCAATCATACTGTTTATAAAAAATCTCAATTGCCCAATCGGGTTGCACAAGAAATAGATTTGTAGAAATGTTTTCTTAATCCGAGCTTAGCCTACACAAGTTAAAGGAACGAGTGAATAACGTTTTATGTAACTTCCTGTATCCTAATTAATAACTAAAACCCGCGAGGAAATATCGGATACATTGTCTTCGAAATTGTTTGCACTACTTTTCGATGGAGTCTCGGCGTGAACCTTGTGCATCTTCTCGTTCTCCCCCATGCTAATTCCATCGCGCAAGGGTCTTCACGAATCGACGATAAATAACGATCAGCGCGGGCAAATTGCCGGCTCTCAATGATCGCCATACTTTTTCCCCGGTGTTACGCGGCCGTTCGCGGTGCTCGTTACTTACACGCACGCGTGATCATTGGGGATTAATGGGTTCCTGCAAATGGACCACGCGGGCCCATGCAATTTTCCAGTGGCCGGCGCGGATAGCCTCAAGATCGTGTTGTTTCTTCATCGGGTTACTCCTTGCTTCTTCATTTTTTTTTTACTCGCACGGGTGTCGAGTTAAAATGAATTTAGTATCAAATAACGTACCTATATTATATTTATTGTTAAATCCTCTGATTTCACCTGGTTCAT
>SHCU01000442.1:45617-57457 GCA_004307685.1 Ceratina australensis
TGGAAGCTGGCGACGAAATTGAAATATAATTCGATGTGTTAAACAATAGGATGCAACGCATGTACGCAGGGGGTGTAATAATGGAATAGGAAATTTGCGAAGCTCGACGGTTTTTCTGTGGAATCTGGGCGCGTAGCATTCTCCAGCCTTGAAATCGTAACCCGAACGATTCTCGGTGCCGCCTCCGGTGCGCGAGATCGCAAGGTTGTGCCAGTAATCAGGAGAATACGCCACGATCCTTTCGAGCAAACCGGTCACGAGGACCCCGCGAGGTGCATCGTGTTGCAACGTCAGAAGGGTGTACGCGGCGCGGGGCCTGCCCGCGCATTCCTTCGAAAGGGAACAAACTGCGCCCGGTTAGGCGCTAACAATACCCCGCGAGCATGCCGGCCTTTTCCGCAACCAAACAATCGCGAATACAACCGGTGATCACGTATTAAAAATTTCTTTGTCCCATCATTCCTATTATAAATAATGAATAAAAATTTATTTATGAATAAAAATTGTCAAAGCTACCACTGGTATTAGAGAAGCCTGTATCGTTTTTATCGATACGAACAACTAATGAAATAATTACAGAAAAGTAATTGAATTAAAGGTAACAAAGGTTTCGTGCAATGATAATTTAAATAAAAATTGTCACACCAAGCTGCCACTAACATTAGCGAAGCTTGTACCGTTTTTATCGATACGAACAACTAATGAAATAATTAGAGAAGAATGATGAATCAAAGGTAACAAGGGTTTCGTGCAATGATGATTTAAATAAAAATTGTCACACCAAGCTGCCACTAACATCAGTGAAGCTTGTACCGTTTTTATCGATACGAACAACTAATGAAATAATTACAGAAAAATAATTGAATCAAAGGTAACAAGGGTTTCGTGCAACGATAATTTAATATACAAATTAGACTGTTAATTAAACGAAAGGTGGACGTAAATTGTTACGTCTAATTACCGGTTGCCTTTTAATGAGTCTCGCGGTGGGCAGATACGCGACGGTATCACTTGTCGATTTCACGAAAGGCCGGGGCAGGTAATCTCTTCTTTTCCGTCGTTCCTTTCGTAAAAAGTCGATCAACCTGTGAGGCAAAGATGGAATCAAAAAGTCACGTAACGAACGGCGCGGGTCTGTAATTAACGCGCACGGGGCTCGCCAGGCCGGCCATTATCGTCCGGGGCAACTAGCCGGACCGCTATTACTTCCTCTATGTACCCCATCGGGCCTCCGTTTCCTTTACCGCGGGTCAAGGTCTTTCAGCGCACGCTACTATCGATGCAACGAGTTTAAAGACCCGCGGAGACCCAGGAAGCTGCCCGATGACGCGATACTGCAAGTCACGCTCGCGTGAAAAAGCTTGATACCACGCGTCCGCCGGTGCTCTCGTCTCGTCTCGTAACTGTTATACCCGGCGCTCGTTCCCCCTTATTCATCCTGTTCTACAACGATCGGAAGCGTTTCTTTGCCGTTCCATTATCAGACTGGAATTCATTCGCAGAGATTTCCCACGGGAGAGCAAATATCGTAATTACTTAATATTGACGATGTGATTAAGCGACGGAAGGAATCGTAGAAAGATTCCCCGGGATACGTTCGACGAGTCGAATTACAGAATGTTGAAATCCTTTCGTACGGTGTAATTAAGCGATAAAGAGCCGCGGTAAGAACAGCCAGAGGAAATGTTTATATGCTTTGCCGCAACGATTTTAATGGAACATTTAAAGCGTGAACTTGGGGGCTCCGAAGGAAATGAGCGTAGCACGCTTCCTTCGAAGTAACAAGTAACATGACATGAGATTGAACTGAATCGAACTAATAGTGATTGCAAATCATACGGAGAACTGGCTATTCAGAATCGCCCATGAATCGGTAACGACTTCCTACCTCGGATAATAGATGAATAGAAATTATTAGGCAAATTGTGTTATTAATAGACTCGGGACTTTATGTAAAATAACGGCGTGTTCTTCTCGTGCTCCCGTCGAATTTTTCTGTCGACTAGTCAAACGTTTAATTATTAATTTGCCTGGATGTTAAATGCGATTTGCATCCAGGAGTTCCATCAGGCATCGCCGCGGGCGATTTCTGATTTTTCCTCGCGGAATTCACCCTCGTGGCATCCCCCTGGCACGACCCCCTCGTGAGCCGGGGTTAAACGGCTCGTTTAACCTCCGCGTCTGTTGCTGTTCGTGATGGATCACGCGGACTCCGCTCTCTTTTCATTCTCGCCACGCCAAGGTAAGGGGAAAAACCGAGGGGAAGATAATAGACCGTATTAGGTTGCGAATGAAAATCCCTGGTGAAAGGAATTCGTCAGTTCGCTCCAACCTTAACCTTTTCGATGCCAAACTCCTATTTCATTTTAATCGGTTCAATTTTCCAATCAATTATTTCGACGATTTAACCTTTAAGCCGCGGAATTTAATTCTAGAAATTTTATTTTCTACTAATTTAAGTATATAAAAAATCTGATACTTTAAATGCTATAGATTAATTCAATAAACTCTAAGAGCTACAGAATTCATGTGAACGATATTATAATAAAATCAATTGTTTTATATGAGTTTTTTATATTTATACAGATTATCAATATTAATCGAAAGAGATTTAGAATGTATACACGTCGAACGCAGTTAACTGGTTAAAAATAAAAATCGTTTCACGCGTGGAAAATAATGAGATTGAACTGAATCGAACTAATAGTGATTGCAAATCATACGGAGAACTGGCTATTCAGAATCGCCCATGAATCGGTAACGACTTCCTACCTCGGATAATAGATGAATAGAAATTATTAGGCAAATTGTGTTATTAATAGACTCGGGACTTTATGTAAAATAACGACGCGTTCTTCTCGTGCTCCCGTAGAATTTTTCTGTCGACTAGTCAAACGTTTAATTATTAATTTGCCTGGATGTTAAATGCGATTTGCATCCAGGAGTTCCATCAGGCATCGCCGCGGGCGATTTCTGATTTTTCTTCGCGGAATTCACCCTCGTGGCATCCCCCTGGCACGACCCCCTCGTGAGCCGGGGTTAAACGGCTCGTTTAACCTCCGCGTCTGTTGCTGTTCGTGATGGATCACGCGGACTCCGCTCTCTTTTCATTCTCGCCACGCCAAGGTAAGGGGAAAAACCGAGGGGAAGATAATAGACCGTATTAGGTTGCGAATGAAAATCCCTGGTGAAAGGAATTCGTCAGTTCGCTCCAACCTTAACCTTTTCGATGCCAAACTCCTATTTCATTTTAATCGGTTCAATTTTCCAATCAATTATTTCGACGATTTAACCTTTAAGCCGCGGAATTTAATTCTAGATATTTTCTACTAATTTAAGTATATAAAAAATCTGATACTTTAAATGCTATAGATTAATTCAATAAACTCTAAGAGCTACAGAATTCATGTGAACGATGTTATAATAAAATCAATTGTTTTATATGAGTTTTTTATATTTATACAGATTATCAATATTAATCGAAAGAGATTTAGAATGTATACACGTCGAACGCAGTTAACTGGTTAAAAATAAAAATCGTTTCACGCGTGGAAAATGCGGGAGATGATATTCTCACGGCGTTTAACCCGATGGACATTTTTTATTCGTTGAAACGTCGAAGAGTCGAAATCCAAATAGAACGAGTTGCAGGTTGAGTTCTTAACCCGGTATCATCAACGGCTGACGAGGCACGACCTAGCATTAGCTCGCGTGGCCATAATACTGGAAGCGAGTCCGCGAAACCGGAAGCGATTAGTCAGATTACGTGATCGGAGGCACCGTTCGAAGCTGGCCGCGCCGCCGCCGCGTTCACGGCTGCCCCGGTGTGTGCGTAGACTACCGGTAGTCACGTACACAGTAGACAGGGTCCAGGGTTAGCTCGCGTCCTGGAAGTCGCGTCCTGATACTCGTTTCATTGGATTAAGTCAACTCGCTGGACCGGTAGCCGCGAGTTTGTTCACATGGGATGTTAGAACGGTGATACGCCGCGGCTCCTTTTGCTCTCTCTCCTTTCTGCTATCGTAGGAACTTGGTCGGGTTACGTGCATCTAATTGCGACCAGCATTGACATTTGTAAAACGACCGACGCCCGAACGAGGCATTGCGTTGTCTTCGTCGTGTTCGAAGGGTAACCATACCGAATCACACGAATTTGATGGATGTTGAAAAATCCATCGAGAAGAAACCAATTGACGACGGTGCAACTAGATTCTATGGATAACTGTAGTTCGCGAACGAATCTGTGAATGATTGTGAGCGATCGAGTAACTGTGTCTGAATGAAGCGAGAGAGAGGTTCGAAGAAACGAGCCGAGGATGACTGATTACTTAAATACAGTTTTGCAGATGATTGGGAGGGGAATCGGATGAAAATGACCGATGGGTTAACAGTTCCCAAAAAATGTACATCCATTCCCGGCAGCACTTTTATAAACGGACCTCGATTTGTTTCGAATAGAGCTGACGGACGCGTGAAACGTTCGTACAATTTCAGTGGCTGTCAATAAACGCTGTTAAACAGCGAGGGCTATGCTGTACTGGTTAATCTAATTGCCCCGGTATAATTGCGCTCGACTACTCGGATCGTGTAAGGCCAGTGGCCGGTTTTCTTTACTACCTTCCACGGAGTTACACCGTTTATCTCGCTTCGGTACCTGTTCCGATTCACCACGATCGGTCGATATAACGAAACTTTTATGCGTCTGTCAATCTCATTGAGAGTTCGACGAAAACCTTGACTCCCGGAGGTAATTCGTTTGTTACCGGCGTTGCTAGGTGTCATTTTCTAAAGGAATTTCGCTCCGCCGTGGAATGCATTTTTCCCTCGAGAAATGATGATTGTTCTCGGAGGCTCACCTGAGAAACTGTTCATTACCGGCGCGTGAAGATGACCGGTCTTTATTTCTGCTCTCGAATCGCTGTCCCTTACACCCCGTACCTACCGCCAGTTTCAGAGATCGACGATTGTCAAATAACGTGAACATCTCTAATGGTCGTTGTAAATTATTAAGCGATGGAACGACCGGCACTTCCTCGAACTTTCCATTATTTCAAAACTAATCAGTCATCCTGCCGAGAGGGAAGGAAGTCGAGTTCTCCGAGTCATCTGATGCACACTTATTTGCCGGAGCGGCCCGACACTTTCCCTGACAGTGGGGAGAGAATGTAATTCGCTCGTAAAAGTTCGCTTATGAACCCTAATAGCGAATCGACGATTTGTGAAAGGCACGCGGAAACGGTCGCGCGTACGAATTATTTCTAAATATATTCGCCGGTGAATTATTACGATTTCGCGGTTGCGCGGTTGTGCGGCTATTATAATAGAAACCCAGCCACGAGGGTGGTTATTTACGATCGTGGGGTCCCTCTCTTTGAACGCCCTCGGGGTACCCGGCTCGAATGCACGTCATTCTTGAACTTGAACACCGAGGTAACTCGTTCGAGGCGTTGCGGGACGTGCACGTGTCCCGACGTGATGCTCGCTACACCGCCGATGCGGCTAGCGAGTATTTAGAAAAGAGTAATATACACCCGGAGCCCGCTGATTCGTCGGGGCGAAACTGATTTAATTGGCCGGCCTCTTTCAATTCATAATTGCCGGCGTTTAATTACCGTGGCTTGGAATTTCTCTCACGAAATTCCCTTTCGTTCCTTAATAAGATTTAGTGCGAAGCGGAATCTTATTTCAAGGTAGGAATGCATAGCGTACCATCAATGTCCGCTACAAAAATCTCCTCTTCTCCTATTACGAGCATTACCGCGAAGAATAATATTCTACTATCACCTGAAGCATGTCACTGGATTGTACGAGAAAAAAAGACAAAAAAAAAGAATTGCCTACAAAATCTCGGCATCGCCGAGTCGTAAACTACGTCCGACATTGTGCACCCGAGGCCGTCGAGGTCGGGCCTCAAACGATATTCAACGAGAACAGCTTTTTCGCGAACGGACAGCATTCCACCATCCACGTCCGCGGCAACAATTTCCAGCCGGCGCGACGTGCCTCTCGTACGCATCTTATATATACGAATCCGAAGGCGATATGATAGCCACGAGCGGAGAGCGTTGCTACATTGTACGCCCGTTTCATTTCCATACCGGCGCTTCGGAATAATTTTGAAACGGCGCGCCGTAAGCCGCGGACGTTTATGTTCCCCCCGACGATCCCTAGGAGCTTACGCTTTTTCCAAACCGGGACGTCTAGCCGTGGATGATAAGACACCTACGTGCGGTATTGGAACAAAGAACAGGGAACGTCGCCGTCTCTCACGTTCATCGATATCTTTAGGACTCCTCGCAAAACTCCCCCTTTGTTTTATAGCGTTCCATCGCGAATGAAAATTATTACGAGTTCCTTAAACCTGCCTCTCGAAGGGTTCAACGACCCCTTGACAAACTAGTTTCGTACATACATCTCAATTAATCGATGAACGATGTTTTGATATTACACAATTTCTGGAACGTGATGTTGGATCAGCATAAGGTCGGAAATAACTGTGACTTCTTGAGCTTGGTAGACTTTATTACTATACTAGATGTGTTCGATGTGAAATGTAGATCAGAAGTGCTTAGAGTTTTTGCTGGCTTGAAAAGAAAAATTCGGAGAAAGCGGAAAAGTAAAGCAGTGGGGCTCGTTATGAGTAAGGGCCGAAGGTTACGGATTACTGATAGGATGAAATCATGAGGGTAGAAAGGTTCAGTTTACATATACAATCTTAACTTATCTTCTGAAATATACAGTCTACAAGTAAACGCTAAATAAGTTAGCTGAAGTGACTAAGAGTATCCAACAATGATTTAACGTCACAGTGAATAATACTTGAACAATGTTTGGCGAAGGTGGATGCGACTTAATATTTTCAAGCTGATTGAGAGATCTAGATCTCGTGATAATCAGTCGCGAGTTACGGTCACACCTTAAGGCTCGACGATCTTAGACATCGCGTTCGTATCATTTCTTTATCGCGAACCCTTACCCGCTTACGCTAAGCCGACGTTGCCTCGATGCGTTACGAAGGCGGGGAAGAGACCCGGACTTCAACGCGTTAAGCCGTATTTTATTCTGCAAAGCCGGCTCGACTCTCCGTTCGTGTAACTCGCGACTTTAAGACGCGCAGACTCTCGAACATCATAGATTCGAAAATGTACGATTGTTAGCGGGGTAAAAAGTAATTAGTCGCGGCGGAAGGCAGTCGTAGAAACACGTGTAACGGGTCACGTGCGTCGAGTAACGAGAGTGTCGCAAAGTACGAATACAGATCACGGTACGTATTAGCATAACCACTCCCTTTTCTGGGACGAGAAGGGCGTGACCGAGAGTTACAGCAAATATCCTATCGTATTCATCGATTAATCGATCGCTGCCGATACGAACGGAGCACGTGCGACCGGCACACAATTTTATGATTTACATCTTCATTTTGCATCTACAGAATTTTAACGAGGAACTTCTCCATACAAATTTCTTACATGCAAATTAGTGTATTAAAATTATTATTAAGTTTTCCTTTCGATATTTTTCGAATTAATATACATACGAATTTCAGAATAACTGAGTTCAATTTAATCGATCAAATATTGAAGCAATTCTTATTTCATTTAATCAATACGATTTTATCGTTCGCAACGTATCGACAAAGTGCACGAGTTCTTCGTCTGAGCTTCGAGGTCGCTATCGTTGCGCGCGATTTTTCACGCGCGCCGCGCTCCTCGGTGGTCCAACAGATATTCCAGGCACGAAAGCGCTAGGAAGAAGGAACGCGTCTTATTGTATTCGCGAACGAGACAATGCGTCGGTGAGCTGTGAGGAAGCTATTATGTTTATGCGTAGTTGAATCGCTGGCACGCGCAACGGAACCGGCGAGCCATCGGTTGTTAAACGGAGACATTTTTAAATGAATCAAATATCGTACGACTTAATCGGCCGATATTAAAGCATCAATCATTTCAGTTTAATTTCATACAGAAATGATTTGCACGGGAAAAATTGTAAGGGACACTAATGCATAATAATATAATAATGACAAGGATCCCAGGATAATGGCGCGGCAGTGTACGCCGAGGCTCAAAGTTGTCGCAATTTGTTATTACTACGTAACAGCGTTATTTTATAAAACGCCACCGTTCGATCGGCAACCGGTCCGGACACACGATTTTCCACATTTTCTACGCGTTCTACGGGAGGATGCAAATTGTTCCGCCGGAAGCGAGGCACCGGGTAATAGCACGTTGCATTGATCACCTCGCGGTATATCGATACCTCGGCTCGGCCGAGCTTTTAAGCTCCTCTAATCCGAGATCTCTGTTAGTAATCGATACGATCCGTGCTTCATAGAATTCCAAAGCGAATCGATAATAAAATATATTCCGCGTACGCGACTTCGGGCTAGCCGACGCTCGCTATATATATTATATATTCATTCGAACGTTTAATCTCGTTTTTTTCACGCACTCGAAATTGAGTTGTTATCTCTCTGATTAATTCAGAATTCAAATCGCGGCCTCCTCGATTAACTTTTTATCCCCCTGCTATTGCAATCTCGATGTTATCTTTCTAAAGTTCGCGTATCGACGTAATAAAGGCTCGCCTCGCTTCTCGCCGCATGCCTGCTTAAGTGGATTCTACTTGGGAACGAATTTTCGACATTATTATTTCGTGGAACTCGCGCACTTTTTTTCCTCGTGTCTCTCGGAACGAACGCGAACCATAATTGACAGCGGCTAATATTTATCGCACGCCTCCCCGAGCGGCTATAACTTGCGAGCGATTACTGAAACGTTCGGTTAATCGATGCAACTTATCGATTTCGAAATGATAGCCGGAATTTTTTTACCGAAACCGGTTCGAAGTCGCAAATTGAAATTTTGTTCATGTTAATAGCTTCGGAAAATAGAAAATCCAGAAGCCGTGTATCCAAGGCAGGAGAATCGAGAACGCGGATAAGGGTGGCAAGAATTTCTCGTGACTGATACGAAGTGAAATCGCTAATCATATAAAGAGCGAAACGGATAGAACGACGTTGGCAACGAAATCGCGGTGGAATTCTGGAACGACGTCGATTGTTCGCGCGGGATGGAGCGATAAAAAGCAAACACAGGGGCGGGGAGTGTTTGAACGCGGGCGATGGACGAATTACGATAACGACAGGTGCAGGTCCCGGGCCGTATAAAACCGTAGGAAAAGATCATCTAGAAGCGCGTAGCAGCGGCGAGCCTCGAGGTGAAACTAACGAGTGATAAACAACGATAAATTCCTCCCACGTAGGCCCCTGCCTCTCCAGGGGTAATTTCAATGAACCCCGGCTATGCACCGGCTACGGCGCAAACGTGCCCACGAACCTCTGATGCATAAATACCTATAAATATGACACGCCGGGGCCCGCGGTAACGTTGCATATTAAATTACATTCTTAAGCAGCAGCCAGCGCGCACCAGAGGGCCGCATCAAGTCAGCGGGCCTGATTAAACGCAACCGCGTGCTTCGGGTTCGCGAGAGAGGCTTGATCGTCGCGAAAGTGAAAACGCGACGAGAAAGCTGATTGCTGTTATCTATATGGAAAAATGTCAGATGATATATTCTGATTGAGACGCGGGGTATATAATATTTGTTTCGTAAAAGATCGTGTAACGTTTTCGAGGAGCCTTGTCCTGCCTTTGGTCCTGCTTCCCCGGTAAGGGTGCTCTCGGGGCCTGGATATACCCAGCAGCGGAGGCCAGCCATGCTAATTATTCTGGTTCATGCGAGCAATTTGTCGAGCACCAGCGAGCGTATATTTAATAGCCACGAGGTCCCCTCGGGCCCAAGGGTATTTACATCTGTGGCGAATGCGTCGTGTTCGTCGGGAATTATCCCGGGGATTACGAGGATAGTATTCGCTTCTGTGCGTAGATCCCTTTGTTGGACGCTGATTATGGCATTAACTAATTTCACTCGTTTCACCCTCTCGGCAAACTTGCCAACTTGTTTCAATTATTATTTTTTTTTATTTAAAATTTGCGATACTGGAGAAATCGATTTTTATTGATTTGATATTCTTCTTCTTGAGTTCATTGCGTTTGGTACGAGTAGAGGATGTAATGAAACGGGAAGGGGAAGAAAAGTGTGATTAATTAAGAGCGGCGGAGAGAATTACCCTGACTAATATCATTGCATCGGTCGCGTCTTTGCCGCGTCGGGCCCGCTACCAAGAAGAATATACGCGCGTTCCCATTTAAATGCCAGTCCTTAAAGATTAAAATTCATACTTATGCAAATCGCATTCCTCGATGGGTTCCTTCCATATGCAAAACATCGATCACGGGTTAATTACAGGATACCGTCAAAGAGACGCGCGCGCTCTGAAGATTCCACGAAACCAGTCCGTTTTATATTTAACCCATAAAGCGACCGCGATTTCGCATTAGGCTTGCGATTTTAATCTTCGTTTTAATTGCTTCATGCGAAGCGCGCACACGCATTTATCAGAACACGACGACGATTATTGGCTCGATTATTTTTAACGCTGACAATTCTTCTTGATCGACGAATATCATGAGATCAGATCGATCATTGTTTCGATGAAAATTTCGTTTTATCAGAAATCGTTACGAGCCTGTATGAAAGTGCGAGCACTTTCCTTAAAACGGATCTACCGCGACATTCCAGGTGACAATGAATTTCTCTTTCTAAGAAAATCGCTTTCAAGGGAAATACGCGATCGATGAACCACTTTCACGTGGATCACCTCGGAAGATATAACAACATTCATAGAGACGTAAACACACGATTTATGCAAATGGTCTTTCATAGTTCCTTGAGCTTCGAAACGCAACCTCGGTACTTAGGGGTTAATCCGAATACGGTAATTTCGTCGGAGCAACTCGGAGGAACGCGATAAACGATTTTTTAGCGGCGTCCGTCGGGTGATCCGCAACTGGAATACGCGCCGGAAGACGGGGAATCGTCCGCGATTACAGTCCCCACGTGCAACGCGTATCTCGGTGCTTTTCTAAATCAGACGTTCCCTAGCGGAGAGACTAGTAATCTAGGGGTTAACAGGAGCGAGCCTGGGAAGAAAATCGTTCCAATTTTAGTCGAGCAGCGAATACGTGATATTAAATCGGACGAGCGAGCGGTTCGTAATCGCTCGGAGGAAAGCTCGTGAATTCATTCCGGCAACGAGCCTCGCGGATTTATTACCGCCGCGGGATGTCTGTTATCACCCCACTGTTCTGTTATCATCCGAGAGGATGTTGCGTTTAAACGAGAATTTCCTCGAGGATTCGCCGCGGTTCCCTATTGCGAGAAAACGAGTAATCCACGAGTATACTTCCTCTCATTCGGCGTTTAAAAAGAAAATTGAAAAACCAGAGATAGAACTGCAAGATAATATCTAAAAGCTCCGCGATATCAGAACAAATAATTCTGCCTACCTCTATTATCCGCTCATACTCCTAATCGCCGCGCGTATCTCATTTTTTACTTCGAGTCTGTTTACGTGCACCTCGGTATATTTTACTACCGTAATTACCGTACAATCACTAAGTGAATTTCGCCTAGAGCATATTTTTTAACGAGCCTGCTTATTTCCTTTACCGCGTTCATTTCCAACTTCTTCCTCCGACAATTAACCCGAACATTCACTTCGCACGACATTTTCCTCGCGTTTGGCGAACTTCTATCACAGTAGCCCGAACAACGGCTTACCAAATTGGTTTAACACTAAACCTACCGATAGATTTTACACACAAGTATACTATATTGACATTTTTTACATTTGAATGCTATTTAATATTGGCATTGACATTTTAGTTAGACATCAAATTAAGTTGTAATTACAATTTTAACAATATGAAAAAACC